>JAKSZT010053769.1:1270504-1491826 GCA_026826555.1 Tolypeutes matacus
GGGGGGGGGGGGTGATGTGTGGGAGCCCTGTATGATGTTATGCTTGTGTGTTTTATAAGTTCACCATGTTTACTGAACACTTATAGTTTATGTATGTTCGTGTATGATGACATACTTCAATAAATTGTTTTTGAAAAGAATAACAAGAAGAAAGAGCTAAAATTGAAGACCCAACTGCACACCTGGAGGAAATAGAAAAAGAACAGTAAACTAACCCCAAACCAAGCCAAAGGAAAGAAACAGTAAAATTCTGAGTAGAAATAAATGAAATTGAGATTAAAAAAATAGTAGAGAGAATCATGAAAAACAGAAATTGGTTCTTTGAGAAGAGCAACAAAATTGACAAACCCTTAGCTAGACTGACAAAGAAATAAAGACAGAAGGCACAAATAAATACAATCAGAAATGAGAGGGGGAACATTACCACTGACCCTGCAGAAATAAGAGAGATCATAAAAGGATACTATGAACAACTGTATGCCAAAAAACTAGAAAATGTAGACAAGATGGACAAATTCCTAGAAACACACAAACCACCTACAAAGTCCCTAGAAGAAATAGAAGACCCCAACAAACCAATCACAAGTGAAGATATTGAAACAGTCATCAAAAACCTCCTAAAGCTGAAAAGGTCAGGACCAGATGGCTTCACAGGTTAATTCTACCAATCATTCAAAGATGACCTAATACTGATCTTGCTCAAGGTTCTTCCAAAAAGAATGCTACCAAACTCATTCTATGAAGCCAACATCACCCTAATACCAAACCAGATAAAAATGCTACAAAAAAAGAAAATTACAGATCAATATCTCTAATGAATATAGATGCAAAAATCGTCAACAAAATATTTGCAAACAGAATACAAAAGCACATTAAAAGAATTATACACCACAATCAAGTGGCTTTTATCCCAGGTTTGCAAGGGTGGTTCAACACAAGAAAATCAATTAGTGTAATAAATCACATTGATAAATTGAAGAAGAAAAATCATATGAACCTCTCAATTGATGCAGAAAAGGCATTTGACAAAATACGGCACCCTTTCTTGATAAAAACACTCCAGAAAACAGGAATAGAAGGAGGCTTTCTTTTTTTATTATTTTTTAATTAATTTATTTTTTATTGTGGGTAAAAATCAAAATTTTCACAATACATACCAATATTTGTAAAATGATATATAAATATATATGCATATATGTGCATTTGCTTACAAAAATGTTATTTATATATATATATATATATATATATATATATTTTTTTTTTTTTTTTTTTTAAGAGGTGCTTAGATTACCTAAAATATTACATGGAACCTACCAGGATTCCCATGTTCCCCACCTCCCACACCTCCCACCACATCCCACACAAACATCTCCCACAAGTGTGGCCCATCATCCTCAATGGACTTACACATCCTGGGGCCTTGCCATCAACCATAGACCACAGTTCACATCGTAGACCACACTCTCTCCCACACACTACTGAATGGTGTGTGCTGATTTAAAATGGCCTACATCCGTTGCCACAACGGCACTCAGGACAACCTCCAAATCCTGAAAAAGCCCCTGTATTTCAACTGCACATCCCCTCCCTGCCCCAAAAGTGTCCAGTGGCCACTGGCTCCACCTCACTGTTATAATTTCTTCCATTGCTAGACTCACCATATGTGTACAACAGAATACCATCAAGCCCACTCTAGTCCATAGTTCTTCCCCCATCCTGAGGGGACTGGGATGGTGATGTCCACTCCACCTCCAAGTGAGAGAGGGCTTATATCCCATGGATATGGTGGGTGGGATGATCCTGCCTGCAGATGCAGGCCCTCTCCATTCCCTGGGATGGCCGTTGCCCATCATTGTCTCCTCGCCAGGTGACTTGGATGAGTCCATTGAGCCGTAGGGTAGGAGTTGCAGCTCCACCGAGATTCCACGCACACCTGGCACATAGGTAGGCCAGAGGCTCCAGTCTCTGGAAGTATACTTAAAAACTCCAGCATCACATATAGGTTTGAATAGAAGGGACTGATGAACCATGTACAGGGAGAACTTATTTGAGTCCAATTCTGTCACTCTCAGGAGCACAGATTCCAAAATAGAGCCCACTGATAAGGCATCAGTCTCTGGGGCTATCCCCCCTTATATAGGACCTGGGTGTCTCCAGAGCTCTCAGGAGCCCCTCTGTGTGGGGTGATAGGCACTCTGATGTTCTATGAGCTCCTACTGAGGTGTGCATAAGCGTTACCTCTGGGATGACCTCCCGACTCTCTTTGAAGTCTCTTAGCCACTTGAACTCATTTGTCTTTACCTTTTCCCCCTTTTATTCAAGGTCTTTTTTCCAGTTGTGTTGCCAGTTGGCACTTGGTATTAATCCCTCATTGCCAGGAAGGCTCATCCCCGGGAGTCATGTCCCACATTGGGGAGGTAATGCTTTCATATGCTGAGTTTGGCTTAGAGAGAGGCCACATTTGAGCAACAAGGAGGCTGTCAGGTGGCAACTCTTAGGCACTCCATAACAGTAAGTTAAGTTTCAGTTACAAGAGCAAAGACTCATAAGGGTAGTCTTCAAAAAAAAGAACTCATCAGTGGGCCATCCTCTTTTTACAGACACTGTCCCTGCACTCAGAGGACTGTTGCTGCTCCCTTGGAGAATGTGGCAGAGCTCTCCAGGCTAGGAATTCAGATTCTCTCATTTATTGTGTGATTGTCCACCCACCATGACCATGTCCCATCCTTTGATCTTTCGAACAATTTTGTATATCTTTCATGTATATTCGGATATACTTACTCCCATGAATCCCCCCTCCCAGACAGCCCCAACAATAATCCCCTGCAGTACCCATTGTAACCCTTCTGTGATCTAAATCTTCCATGAACATGTAGTCCATAAAATAGTCAAATACACTTAATAGGAAAAAGAAACAACAATGATAAGCTTACATGCAAGAGACAAACATAAGGAAACTCAGGGAAAAAAAAGAAAACAACCAAACAAACAAACAATCGAACAAAAAACAAAACAAAACAAAATATAATTAGCAGATTGGGACTTTCAAAAAAATGGGGAAAAAAGCAAAAGAAATGCCTTTAAAAAAAAAGAATATATATATATATAATCTTTTTTTCCTTTTATCACTGTGTTATCAGATGTCCGGTGTGCTGTGACACTTTCCCCCTCTCAATCCCCATTGTCTCCCAAATTTTCATTTAATTTTCAAAGAAGTTTTAGGTCACAGCAAAGTCACACACCGAGTACCAGAGACTCCCAGATACCAAACCCCCACCCTTCCCCACCCTATATTATCCCCCCCCCCTTTTTTTGGAGGTTAGCATTGTTATAACTGTTATACAGATAGCAAAATATAACAACTAAACATTGTCAATGATTTACAGTATAGTTTACAATTTAGATGATACAGTTTAATAAGTTTTGATGATATTTACCATGTCCTGTGTCCATTACTGTAAGGTAATGAAAAACCTTTCCCATGACCACTAAATACCCCATTAGATCTTAACAGTTCCTTCCTCCTCATCCCCCTGGGGCATATGACACGCCCCGGTCTTGACTCATGGAATGTCAAGATTCATAGTTACATGTCCTGGGGATTTGAACCTGCCCTTCCTAATCTACCCACCTGTCAACGCTGCACCACCAAACCCAGTAATATCACTACTCATTTTTCCTATCCTTCAATATGCAACTATACTCTATCCCTTTACCATAGATTATGTCCATATGGGTGATGGCTCAGAGCCTGCTCTTCTCTTTCTCTCCCTTGTTAACCTATCTTTCAGACAATGGTTCTCAGAGACTGCTCACTTTCCTCAGTTCAAATCAGTGAGGTCATATACTGTTCATCCTTCAGTGCCTGGCTTGCTTCACTCAACATAAGGTCTTCAAGATTCATCCACTTTATTCCATGTGTTAGCACTTTATACCTTCTTACAGCTGAGTAATATTCCATTGTATGTATGTACCACATTTTGCTTATCCATTCATCTGTTGATGGGCACCGGGGCTGATTCCAACTTTTGGCAATGGTGAACAATGCTGCTATGAACATTGGTGTGCATATATCTGTTTGTGTCTTTGCTTTCAGTTCTTCTGGGTATATACCCAGCAGTGAAATTGCTGGATCATACGGAAGATCTATTGTTAGTTTTCTGAGGAGCCGCCAAACTGTCCTCCACAGTGGCTGGACCATACCACAGTCCCACCAGCAGTGGATGAGGGTTCCTATTCCTCCACATCGTCTCGAACATTTAGTGTCTCCTGTTTTTTTAATAGCTGCCATTCTGATGGGTGTAAGATGGTATCTCATTGTAGTTTTGATTTGCATTTCCCTGATAGCAAGCGATGTTGAGCATTTTTTCATGTGCTTTTTAGCCATTTGTATTTCTTCCTTGGAGAAGTGTCTTTTCAGGTCACTTGTCCATTTTTTAAATGGGTTGTTTGTCTTTTTATTTTCAAGGTGTAGGATTTCTTTATATATGCAGGATGTTAGGCTCCTATCAGATATATGGTTGCCAAATATTTTCTCCCATTGGGTAGGCTGCCTTTTTATTTTCTTAATAACATCCTTTGAGGTGCAGAAGTTTTTAATTTTGATGAGATCCCATTTATCTATTTTTTCTCTTGCTACTTATGCTTTGGCTGTGAAGTTCATGAAACCATTTCCTATTACAAGGTCCTGTAGATGCTTCCCTACATTATCTTCCAAAGTCTTTATGGTTTTGGCTCTTATTTTTTTTTTTTTTTTTTTTTTACCGGGAGGTCCCGGGGATTGAACCCAGGTCCTCCATATGGGAGACAGACGCCCAACCAGTTGAGCCACATCCGACCCCCCTTGGCTCTTATATTTAGATCTTTGATCCATCTTGAGTTGATTTTTGTATAAGGTGTGAGATGGTATTCTTCTCTCATTTTTTGGATATGGATATCCAGTTCTCCAAGCACCACTTGTTAACGAGGCCATTCTCTCCCAACTGAGTGGGCTTCGTGGCCTTGTCAAATATCAGATAACTGTATGTACGAGGATCTATATCAGAACTCTCAATTCGGTTCCATTGGTCAGTAGGTCTATCCTTGTGCCAATACCACGCAGTTTTGATCACTGTAGCTTTGTAGTATGTTTTAAAGTCAGGTAGTGTGATACCTCCAACTTCATTTTTCTTTTTCAATATGTCTTTGGCAATTCGGGGCCTCTTGCCTCTCCAAATATATTTTGTGGTTAGTTTTTCCAGTTCCTTAAAAAATACAGTGTTGACTTTTATTGGGATTGCATTAAATCTGTAGATTAGCTTGGGTAGGATAGACATCTTGATGATGTTTAATTTTCCTATCCATGAACAGGGAATATTTTTCCATTTATTTAAGTCTTCTTTGATTTACTTTAACAGTGTTGTATAGTTTTCTGTATATAAGTCCTTTACATCTTTAGTTAAATTTATTCCTAGGTATTTGATTCTTTTAGTTACTATTGTGAATGGTATTTATTTCCTGATTTCCTCCTCAGTTTGCTCATTATTGGTGTATAGAAATGCTACTGATTTTTGAGCATTGATCTTATAGCCTGCAACATTACTGAACTCCTTTATAAGTTCTAGAAGCCTTGTGTAGATTTCTCAGGGCTTTCTATGTATAGGATCATGTCATCTGCAAATAATGAAATTTTTACTTCTTCTTTTCCAATCTGGATGCCTTTTATGTCCTTTTCTTGACTCAGTGCTCACGCAAGTACTTCTAAGACAATGTTAAATAGGAGTGGTGATAGTGGGCATCCTTGTCTAGTTCCCGATCTCAGAGGGAAGGCTTTTAGGATTTCACCGTTGAAAATAATGTTAGCTTTGGGTTTTTCATATATACCCTTTATTATATTGAGAAAGTTTCCATCTATTCCTATCCTTTATAGTGTTTTTATGAGGAAAGAGTGCTGTATTTTGTCGAATGCTTTTTCTGCATCTATAGAGATGATCATGTGATTTTTTTCTTTCAATCTGTTTATGTGGTGTATTACATTGACTGATTTCCTTATATTGAACCATCCTTGCATACCTGGGATGAAACCCACTTGGTCATGGTGTATAATCCTTTTGATATGTTGTTGAATGCGATTAGCAAGTATTTTCTTGAGGATTTTAGCATCTAGGTTCATTAGAGAAATTGGTCTCTAATTTTCCTTTCTTGTGGTATCTTTATTTGGTTTTGGTATTAGGGTAATTTTGGCATCATAGAATGAGTTAGGCAATATTCCTTCTACTTCTATTTTTTGGAAGAGCTTAAGTAGAATTGGTGTTAGCTCTTTCCGGAATGTTTTGTAGAATTCAGCTGTGGAGCCATCTGGTCCTGGGCTCTTCTTAATTGGGAGGTTTTTGATGAATGAGTCTATCTCTTTACTTGTAATTGGACTGTTGAGTTCCTCTATTTCTTCTTTCATAAATGTCGGCTGTTTGTGGGTTTCTAGAAACTTGTCCATTTCCTCTAAATTATCATTCTTGTTGGCATATAATTTTTCAAAGTATCCTCTTATGATACTCTTTATTTCTGTGGGGTCAGTAGTGATATCCCCTTGCTCATTCCTTATTTTATGTATTTGCATCTGTTCTCTCTTTTTCTTTGTTAGTCTGGCTAAGGGTTTGTCAATTTTATTGATATTCTTGAAGAACCAGCTTTTGGTTTTGTTTATTGTTTCCAGTGCTTTCTTGTTCTCTATTTCATTTAGTTCTGCTCTAATCTTTGTTATTTCCTTCTTTCTACTTCCTTTAGGTTTAGTTTGTTATTGTTTTCCCATTTCCTCCAAGTGTGCAGTTAGGTCTTCAATTTTAGCTCTTTCTTCTTTTTTAATATATGAATTTATGGCTATGAACTTCCCTCTCAGGACTGCTTTTGCTGCATCCCATAGGTTTTGATATGTTGTGTTGTCATTTTCATTAGTTTCAAAGTAGTTACTGATTTCTTTTGAGATTTCCTCTTTGACCCACTGTTTGTCTAAGAGTATGTTGTTTAACTTCCATATCCTTGTGCCTAACCTGTTTCTCTGGCCCTTAGTGATTTCCAATTTCATTCCGTTGTGGTCAGAGAAATTACTTTGTATAATATCAATCTTTCTGAATTCATTGAGAGTTGTTCTGTGGCCTAGCATGTGGTCTATTTTGGAGTATGTTCCATGTGCACT
Source organism: Tolypeutes matacus (assembly GCA_026826555.1). Classification (NCBI taxonomy): domain Eukaryota; kingdom Metazoa; phylum Chordata; class Mammalia; order Cingulata; family Chlamyphoridae; genus Tolypeutes; species Tolypeutes matacus. The sequence goes on from JAKSZT010053769.1 coordinate 1,277,676, forward strand.
CGAGAAGAATGTAAATCCCGCTGTATTTGGGTGTAGTGTTCTGTATATGTCTATTAAGTCCAGGTCTTCTAATGTATTGTTGAGTGCCTTAGTTTCTTTATTGATTCTCTGTCTAGATGTTCTGTCTAATGATGATAGAGTTGTGTTGAACTCCCCTGCTATAATTGTAGAGGCATTTATTTCTCCTCTTAGTTTTTCCAGAGTTTGCCGCACGTATTTTGAGGCACCCCGATTAGGTGCGTAAATGTCGATGATTGTTCTCTCTTCTTGAGAGATTACTCCTTTTACTACTATGTAGTGTCCATCTTTGTCTCTTACAATAGTTTTGCATTTAAAGTCTATTTTATCTGATATTAGAATAGCTACTCCTGCCCTTTTTTGGCTATTGTTAGCTTGTAAAATGGTTTTCCAACCATTCACTTTCAGCCTCCTTGAATCCCTGTGTCGAAGGTGGGTTTCTTGTAGACAGCATATAGATGGATCATATTTTCTTATCCATTCTGCCAATCTGTGTCTCTTGATTGGTGAATTTAATCCATTAACATTCAGTGTTATTACTCGTAACGAATTTCTTACTTCAGCCATTTTTTCTTTGGGTTAATGTATGTCATATGTTGTTTTGTTTCTCTTTTTGTCTTTTCAGTTGTTTTTAAACTCTCCTCCAACTCTCTCTCCCTTGTTTTTTCCTTTCAACTTGTAGAGATTCCTTTAGTATTTCTTGAAGTGCTGGTTTCTTATTGACATACTCTCTTAATTTTTGTTTATCTGAATATTTTGAACTCTCCATCATTTTTGAATGCCAGTTTTGCTGGATAAAGAATTCATGGCTGGAAGTTTTTTCTTTTAGTATTTTGACTATGTCATACTACTGTCTTCTTGCCTCCATGGTTTCAGCTGAGAAATCAGCACTTAATCTTATTGTGCTTCCCTTGTATGTGATGGTTCTCTTTTCTCTTGCTGCCTTGAGTATTTTCTCTTTGTCTTGAGCATTGGACATTTTGACAAGTATATGTCTTGGAGTTGGCCTGTTGTGATTTATACTATTTGGGGTGCGCTGTGTTTCCTGGATCTGCACATCCATCTCTCTCAATTGGGTTGGGAAGTTTTCAACCATTATTTCCTTCAACACTCCTTCTGTTCCCTTTCCCTTCTCTTCTCCTTCTGGGATGCCCATAATGCATATGTTTGTGTGTTTTTTGTTATCGGTTAATTCCCTGAGTCCATGTTGGATTTTTTCTATCTTTTTGTCTATCTGTTCTACTATCTCTTTGATTTCAGCTGTATTGTCTTCCATATCACTAATTCTTTCCTCTGCCTGTTCAAATCTGCTGTTATGTGAACCCAGTGTCTTTTTGGTTTCTTGGATTGTGCCATTGTTCACCTTCATATCCATTACCTTTTCAGGCATGTTTGCAATTTCTTCAGTATGTTCTCCCAGTATCTTCTTTATATCCTTAATCTCTTCCTTCACTTCTTTAAGTTGGTCCATGATATTTGTTTGGATAGATTTGATTAGTTGTTCGATGTTTTGCATCGCTTCCTGGTTTTTATTTTGTTCATTGGACTGGTCCATGTTTTCCTGTTTCTCAGAGTCATTTGTATTTTTTTGTTGCCCTCTGGTCATCATATTATCTTGATGGGTTTGTTCAGCTGATTAGCTTTTCTCTATGCTCTAGAGTTTTATTTAGCTGGTGGTTCTGCGTGTGAGTTAAGTTTTCTCTTTGGCACATTTTCTTCTTATTTTATTTCCTTGCTTCTTTCTATGTTCCCTTGAAGGCAAAAGATTAGGGCCAGAGGAATCAAAAGATGTAAGGAAGGCAGAAGGATAATAGTAATATTGATAAAAGTTAGAAGAGGGGCAAAATTAGACTTTGAGATGAATATTTAACTTGTGTAGGCAGTGTAGATTAATAGGAAAAAAAGTGGAGTTCCTACAATGGACTGGGAAAGCAAATGGAGGAATATATATAGAGTGATTTAGAAGGCTAGAATTATGAGGAGGGAGAGAAATAGTAAAGAAAGGGCTGAAAGGAAAAAGTTAATACTAATAAAAAAAAAGAAGAAAACAAAATAGATGGAATAGGAATTGACACCCTTAAGTTGTGGGCCTATGAAAAAGTGTATCTAAGAGCCACAACAGAAAGCAGAAGGCAGAAAGATGAAAGAAGGATAAGTGATAGTTTGGAATACAAAATCAATATAGAAAGGGAGTGAGAAATTACTGAAGAAGAAGCACAGCAAAGAAGCAACAAGCTAGCAGCACCTAATTTAAAAAAATGAAAGAAAAAATAAAGGGGGAAGGAAAGAGGAAAGAAAAGCAAGAGACCAGAAATAAACAGAGAAAAACCAAAGATTCACACAGGCAAGCAGTCAAACATAGCTAAGGAGGGTCAATCATTCCCCTAGGGTCCACGTGGATCCTCTCTGCCTGCTTGTGTTTATCAATCAATTTCCCCACAGGGTTCTATATGCAGGTCCTGAAACAGCTTTTACCTATTAAACTAAATTAAAAAGAATTTATTTTTCATTTATTGAAGTGACCTTCTCACTTTTTTTTTTTTTTTTTTTTTTTTTTGGCGTAATACAGGACCCAAAATAATTCCTCCTCTAGACCAACCCCCTTACGGAAGGGACCCTAGCTGGGCTTGTGGAAATTAATCAAGCACGTCCCACTTCCTGGACTCCCCAGGGTAGCTGTAGCTCTGATGTTAGTCAGTGCAGAGTGCTAAAAACGGTCGACTCCACCCCTTCTGGAGCAGAGCACCAGCATCACCGGGTTGCTATGTAAATCAGTTTGACTGCAGATTCGCCTCTCCTCTCAGCCTGATGCTGCTTCAGTTCGGCTTATCTACTCCCCAAATCTATGGGGCAGTGCAGGAAGCCAGATCGATGGCAAAAAATAAAAATAAATTCCCTTCCCTGACCTCCAACAGAACCCTTCCTCTTTTGGAGAGTGTCCCCTCTTCCTGGCTCCGCGGTGGCCCGGGGCTTATCCCTGGGCAGCTAGGCAAATCGACTCCCTCCCCCGAACAGAATCACCCCTCCCGTCCACCAGATGCCAATTCGCTCCAGCTGTTCTGTTCACCCAAGGTCCAAGGGACTCCAGGCAGCCAGATCCCCAGAAAATAAAACTTTCTCGCCCCACTCATGGCTCCACCTGGCCCTTTTATTTTTTTTTCCTCCCTTATCGCGGGGCTCAGCCGTCCGTGCCAACCACTACCGGCAGGCTTAAAACTCACGAATCTCTACCGTTCTGTCCATGCCATTGATCCGAGCAGATAGATGTCCCAAGCTTCTCATTCCATGTGTGCACAGCACAGACCCCTGGGCAGGACCCTGTCCACTATCCGCCTTGCTCTGGGAGCTTGCAGTGTGTGCCCTCCTACACTAACACCATCTTGGTCCAAAGGAGGCTTTCTTAATAGGGTAAAATGCCTATGTGAAAAACCTACAGCAAGCATTGTACTCAATGGTGAAAGACTGAAAGCTTTCCTGCTGAGATCAAGAACAAGACAAGGATGCCCACTGTTACCATTATTATTCAACATTGTGCTAGAAGTTCTAGCTAGAGCAATTAAGCTACACAAAGAAATGAAAGGCAGCCAAATAGGAAAGGAAGAAGTAAAACTTTCACTATTTACTGATGACATGATCCTATATCTAGAAAATCCAAAAAAATCCATAACAAAATTACTAGAATTAATAGATGAGTTGAGCAAAGTGGTAGGATACAAGATTAATACACAAAATCAATACCATTTCTATACACTACTGATGTGCATTCTGAGGAGGAAATCAGAAAAAAAAATCCATTTATAATAGCAACTAAGACAATCAAATATTTAGGAATAAACTTAACCAAGGACCTAAAGGACCTGTATTCAGAAAACTACAACACATTGCTAAAAGAAGCTGAAGAAGACTTAAATGGAAGGACGTTTCATGTTCATGGGTTGGAAGACTAAATATCATTAAGATGTCAATTCTACAATTCTACCCAAACTAATTTACAGATTCAATACAATCCCAATAAAAATCCCAAAGCTTTTTTGCAGAAATAAAAAACCCAATAATCAAATGTATTTAGAAGGGTAAGGGGCCCTAAATAGCCAAAAATGTCTTTAGAAAGAAGAACAAAGTTGGAGGACTCTGACTTCCTGACTTTAAAGTGTATTACTTAGCTACAATGGTAAAACTAGCAGAGTACTGGCGTAAGAACAGACAAATTATGGAACTGAATCAAGAACTCAGAAATTGACTCTCATATCTCCATCAAATGATTTTTGACAAGGTTGTTAAGCCCACCCAGCTGGGCCAGAACAGTCTATTCAACAAATGGTGCTGGGAGAACTGGATAACCATATCTAAAAGAAAGAAAGAAGACCCCTATCTCACACCTTATACAAAAATTAACTCAAAATGGATCAGAGCTAAATATAAAACAACAACCATAAAACTCCTAGAAGAAAATGTAGGAAAACATCTTCAAGATCTTGTGGTAGGTGGTAGTTTCCTAAACCTTATACACAAAGCACGAGCAACAAAAGAAAAAATAGATAAGTGGGACCTCCTCAGAATTAAATATTTTTGCACCTCAAAGGACTTTGTCAAAAATGTGAAAAGGCAGCCAATTCAATGGGAGAAAATATTTGGCAATGACATGTTTGATAAAGATTTAATATCCATGATATATAAGGAGATCATACAACTCAACAATAAAAAGACAAACTATGTGATTAAAAAATGGGCAAAAGACTTGAAAAGACAACTGTCCAACAAAGAAATACAAATGGCAAAGCAACACACAAAAAAATGATCAACATCACTAGCGATTAGGGAAATGTAAATCAAAACTACAATGAGATATCATTTCATACCTATTAGTCTGGCTGCTATTAAAAAGTTGGAGAACTGTAAATGTTGGAGAGGATGTGGAGAGATAGGAACGCTTATTCACTGTTGGTGGGAATTTAGAATGGTATGGCCACTGTGGAAGACTATTTGGCAGTTCCTAAAGAAGTTGAATTTAGACTTGCCATGGGATCCATCAATACCATTGCTAGGTATATACCCAGAAGTACTGAGAGAAGTGACACATGTAGACAACTGCACACCAATGTTCATAGAAGCATTATTCACAATAGCCAAAAGTTGGAAACAACCCAGGTGTCCATCAACTGATGACACAATTGCGGAGTATATACACGATGGAATATTATGAAGTGGTAAGAAGAAATGAAGTCATTAAACATATGAATAAAAACACAACAAAGGAAGTCAATACTCATTGGGTGGGTTTTATAGTATACTGCATTTGTTAGAAAACAAGATTAATGAACTTGAAGACAGATCATTGTAGACTTTTCAAACCAAAGCACAAAAAGAAAACAGAGAATGAGGTGTAACAGGTATGTGGCACATAGGCAAACAGTTTAAAGTAATGGAGTTCCAGTAAAAGGGGCAAGTGAGAATTGGGAAGAGCAGTGCTTGAAGAAATGGTGTTGTTTTGGGATTGGATCACATACCTCACAATAGATATGCTCAAATCTTAGTCCATGGGGACCAGATGTGCTCAAGTGGTTGAATGCCTGCTTCCCATGTACGAGTTCCTGGGTTTGATCCCTGGTACCTCCTAAAAACAAACAAACAAACAATGAAAAAACCAACTGTCATTGGGTAGTGGATGTAGCTCAGTGGTTGAGCACCTGCTTCTCATGCATGAGGTCCTGGATTCAATCCCTAGAAACTCATTTAAAGAAAAAACTTAATCCATGTTCTTTTGGATGTAAATAGATACCATTTTAAAATAACATGTTTGAATATTATCATAGTTTGTTAGGGCTGATGTATTAGTCTTCCAAAGGGCTGCCAATGCAATGTACCAGAAATCTTTTGGATTTTATAAAGGGTAATTATTTGGGGTAAAAACTTACAGTTACAAGGCCATAAAAAGTCTAACTCAAGGTTGCTTTCTCAACAGAGTGAGTTGCCAGGTGTTGAAGCATGATGGTCACTATCTCTGGCTAGTCATTGCCTTCTTCTCTGGGCTTCCTCTTCCTCTTGAGGCTCTCTGGGTCCAGCCTCTTGAGGATTCATGCTTAAGCGATCCTGTAGTCCTCTCTTTCCTTGCATAGGGCTTTTTTCTTTCTGGGCCTCTTATATCAGTATCAGTTCCCAATCTCAGCTGTAAACTATCAAGCAAAATCAAAAGCCCTAATCTTAACAGGTAATCTAATCAAAGCAAAGCCAACTCAGTGGAACTTAATGCAATCAAAGGGTATCACATCCAGAGGAATAGATTCATTTACAAACATCAACTTTCCCTTTTTGGGACTCATAAAATAATCTCAAACTACCACAGCTGATATGACCCCTACCACACAATGGGTTAGCTTGAACAATGTGAATGTATTGTCTCATGATTTTGGAAGCTGGAAAGTTTGCTTCCTTCTGGGGTCAGTAGTGTTCTGGTGCTGGTTTGCCACAATCCTTGAGGTTTCTGGCTTGCAGATCTGCCCCACATGGAGAAGTCCTCTTCTTTTGTCTGCTCTTCTGGTTTCCATTGACTTCCTTTCTGGCTGTTTATAAGGCTTCCAGTAATATGGATTAAGACACACCCTGATTCCGTTGGGCCACACCTTAACTGAAAACTAACATCTTTAAGGGTCCTATTTACAATGGGTTCATACCCACAGATATACCTATTAATACTAAGAACATATAATTCAGTCTGTAACAGATATGTTAAAGTGAGTCAGGGTCTGAACTCATTTGTGAATAGGAGCTTTGAATATATTATTTAGGTTTGGCCACCTAAATAGAGAGGAAAATGGGTGCAGTCAGAGAAAACCACAGGAAGAAGACAGAAGTCAGTGGAAACTGCAAGAGTAGACACAAAGAAAGAGAGATAGCCATGTGATGGGAGGCAGAGATGTAAGACAAGGAACCCCAAGGATTGCAGCAAGGCAGCACTAGAAGGCTACAAATTTCAAGAAGAAAGTATGCCCTTGTCAACATCTTCACTTTGTACTTTTAGCCTTTAAAACCATGAGACAATACCATGCTTGTTGTTTAAGCCAATCAATTTTGTGGTATTTGTCTTAGCAGCTTTGGCAAACAGAGATGGCCAAGAATTTTCCAAACTGATAAAAGATATAAACCCACACATAAAATAAAGATAAATAAAAGAAATTATACCTAAGCACATCATACTCAAGTTGCTTAAAATTAAAATAAAAAAGAATATAAAAAAATGAGCTATAAAAAATGGTGCATTACTGTTTTTCTAGTTTACGTTAGGTTTATTTTATCCAATATGCCACACTAATACTAACACCCTGCATTAACATCGCACACCTGTCACAATTCATGAAAGAACATTCCCACACTTGGACCATTAACCCTAGTCCATCATCTACAATAGGGTTCACTATTATACAGGGCTCACTGTTACACAGTCCCATGTTTTATCTTCTTTCTTTCTAGTGACACACATGACACAAACTTCCTCTTTTAACCACATACACCTATATAACTCAGTGCTGCTAATTACAGCCACAATAATGTGCAACCATCACCACCATCTATTTCCAAACCTATACAGTCAACCTAAATAGAAATACTGTAAAAATTAAGCATCCATTCCCCATTCTCTACCCACAACCTATCCCCTATATTCTAGATTCTAATACTATGAGTTTGCTTATTAAGAATAATTCCTATCAGTGAGATCACAAAATACTTGTCTTTTTGTGTCTGGCTTATTTCACTCAGCAAATGTCCTCAAGGTTCATCCATGATGTTGCATATATTAGGACTTTATCCCTTTTTAAAATTGAATAATATTCAATCATATGTTTATACAACATTTTGTTTATCCATTAATTGGTTGATGGACAATAGAGTTGCTTCCATCTTTTGGCAATTGTGAATAATGCCACTATGAACATTGTTGTGCAAATAACTGATCAAGTACCTGCTTTCAACTTTTTGGGAATATCCCAACCAGCAAGAATGCTGGGTCATAATCGGAGACATGCTAGTAGGTGTGAAATGATATCTCATTGTGGTTTTGATTTGCATTTCCCTAATAGCTAGTGATGTTGAGCATCCTTTCAAATGCTTTTCAGCCATTTGTATATCCTCTTCAGAGAAATGTATACTTAAGTTTTTGCCCATTTTAAAAAATTCTTTTCTTTTCTTTTATTGTATTTTTTTGCCCATTTTTAAACTGGGTTCTTTTTATTTTTATTGTTGACTTGTAAGATTTCTTTATATATTCTGGATCTAAAACTTTTGTCAGATATGTGGTTTCCAAATATTTTCTCCCATTGTATAGATTGTCATTTTACTTTCATGACAAAGCCCTTTGATGCACAAAGGATTTTTTTTTTTTTTTTAAGATTTATTTATTTATCATCCCCCAGATGGTTCTCTCAGTCAGTCTGCTCCTTGTTTGTTTGCCTTCTCTAGGAAGCACTAGGAACTGAACCTGGGACTTTCCACATGAGAGGGGAGTGCCCATTGGCCTGAGCCACATACACTCCCCATGGGCTGCTGGCTGCTCATTGTGACAGGGGCAGCATCTAGCTCTTTGTGGTGGGGGTGGCGTCTAGCTCTTTGTGGCAAGGACAGCATCTAGTTCTTTGAGGTGGGGACGGCATCTGCTCGTCTTCTTTTAGGAGACACTGGGACCCTAACCTGAGACCTCCTATATGGTAGGTGGTTGCCTAACTGGTTGAGCCACATCCACTTCCCCAAAGGCTTTTAATTTTGAGGAGGAGGAGGTCCCATTTATCTATTTTTCTAGCTTGTGCTTTGAGTGTAGAGTCTAAGAAACCATTGCCAAACACGAGGTCCTGAAGGTGCTTCCCTAAATTTTCTTCTAGGAGTTTTATAGTCCTGGTTAGTATATCTAGATCACTGATCCATTTAGGGTTAATTGTTGTATATGATATAAGATAGGAGTCCTCTTTCATTCTTTTGCATATGGATATCCAGTTCTCCCAGAACCCTTTGTTGAAGAAATTCTTCTTTCCTAATTGAATGTCTTTGGCAGCCTTGTGAAAAATCAATTGGCCATAGGTGTGAGAGTTTATTTCTGAACTTTCAATTTAATTCCATTGATCTATATATCTATCCTTGTGCTAGTACCATGCTATTTTGATCATTGTAGCTTTGAATATTCTTTAAAGTCAAGAAGTGCGAGTCCTCCTACCTTGTTATTCTTTTTCAAGATGTTTTTGGTTATTCAGGGTCCCTTACTCTTTCAAATATATTTGATGATTGGCTTTTCCCTATTTGCAAAGCAGGTTGTTGCAATTTTGATTGGGTTTGCATTGAATCTGTAAATCATTTTGGATAGAATTGACATCTTAAGTATATTTAGTCTTCCAATCCATGAACATGGAACATCCTTCCATTTACTTAGGACTTTGATTTTTTTTAGCAATGTTTTGTGGTTTTCTGTGTACTTGTCCTTTACATCCTTGGTTAAATTAATTCTTAGATAGATTCTTCTAGTTGCTATTGAAAAATGGTTTTTTCCCTTGATTTCCTCCTCAGATTGCTCATTACTAGTGTGTAGAAACTCTACTGATTTTTGGTTGTTGATTTTGTGCCCTACAGCTTTGATGAATTATTTTATTAGCTCTAATAGCTTTGTTGTTGATTTTTCAGGACTTTCTGTATTTATCATCATATCACCTGCAAATAAGGAAAGTTTTACTTCTTTTTTATTTTTATTTTTTGATATTAATCTTTGAGTTTTACTTCTTCCTGTCCAATTAGCATGACTCTTATTTCTTTTTCTTTCCTAACTCCTCTGACTAGATATTCCTGTACAATTTTGAATAACAGTGCGCATCCTTGTCTTGTTCTAGATCTTAGTAAAAAAGCTTTCAGTATTATACCATCGAGTATGATGTTAGCTGTGGGTTTTTAATACATGCCCTCTACCATCTTGAGAAAGTGTCCTTCTATTCCTATTTTTCTAAGTGTTTTTTTTTTTTTTTTAAATCAAGAAAGGATGCTGGATTTTTCAAATGCCTTTTCTTTTTTTTTTTTTTTTTCCTATACCCTATAACTTTTTATTTCTGCCTCTACATTAGGCCAAATTCCTTCTTTCAATGCCTTTGACATTAGCCAGCTCAGTACACTGTTTAGAACCACATACTGACTGCCAAATCACTGGCAAGTACAATCATATCGATAAATTCAGCTTAATCTAAAATTACACTTCCATCTTCTTGGGTTGAGTGCTCTTAAATTCATTCCTACAAATATTCCCCATATTTTATTATATAAATTAGCAAATTCATACAATTCTTGTTATGTAACACTTAACCTTACCTACTTTGATCCTGTATTTTGCCAAACTACATGTTAAGTTTGGATTCTGGTAACCAGACAAGCAATAATGAAAGAAGAGGCATAAGACTTTAGTTTTCTCTCTTAACAAGCCATGGTTTCCTCAAGCAAGGATTGCACAACAGTAAGTGCTTCTCAAATCAAAGGTGATTTCCTCCTTTATCCAATTTGGCACATGTGGGGACATTTGGGAATAATTGGAGACATCTTGGTTATCACAAGGACTGGTGAAAGGGGCATCCTACTTGCATCTAGTGGAGGCTAAGGATGCTGCTAAACATCTTACAATGCACAGGGCAGCCCCTCCTCAACAACAAATTTATCCAGTCCAAAATATTAATAGCACCATAGTTGAGGACCCTATTGTAGACGAATCTGGGAGTTTGGGGTTCTCCAAACCCTCTGATTTCTCCAATATATTCTTTTTTTTTTAATTTTTTTTTATTATGGGTAAAAATCAAAATTCTCACAATATATACAAACATTTGCATCAAATGCCTTTTCTGCATCAATCAAAATAATGTTTGTTTTCCCCCTCTGTTTGGTTGATGCCATGTGTTAATATTAATTGCTTTTCTTATGTTGAACTGCCCTTGTGTACCTGAGATAAAACCCACTAAATCATGGTGTATAATATATTGATGTGCTGTTGGATTCTATTTGTAAGTAGTTTGTTGAGGATTTATGCATCTATATTCATAAGAGGGATTGGTCTGTAATTTTCTTTTCTTGTAGTGTTAGTGTACTGTTGGCCTCATAGAATGAGGTAGGTATGTTTCCTCCTCTTCAAATTTTTTGGAAAAGTTTGAGCAAGATGGGTATTACTTCTTTTTTTTAATTTTTATTGTGGGTAAAAATCAAAATTTCACAATACATACCAACATTTACAAAGGTGTTACTTCTTGGAATGATTGGTAGAATTACCCTGTGAAGCCACATTGTCCTGGGCTTTTCTTGTTGGGAGGTTTTTGATGATTGAGTCAATTTCATTACCTGCCACTGGTCTGTTGAGATCTTCTATTTCTTCTAGAGTTAGAGTAGGTTGTTTGTGTGTTTCTAGGAATTTGTCCATTTCATCTAGGTTTTAAAATTTTGCATAGAGTTTTTTCTAGTATCCTCTTATGATACTTTTTATTTCTGTGGGGTTAGTGATAATGTCCTCCCTCCATTTCTTTTTTTTTTTAAGATTTAATATTTATTTATTTCTCCCTCCTTGTTTGTGCTCACAGTCTGCTCTATGTGTCTGCTTGTTATGTGCTCTCTGTGTCTGCTTGTCTTCTGTTTTATGAGGTACTGGGAACCAAACCCGGGACCTTCCATATGGGAGGGAGGCACACAATTGCTTGAGCCACCTCCACTCCCTGCTTGTTGTATCTCTCATTTTATTTCCTCATTGTGTCTTCTCATTGCATCATCTTGTTGTGTCAGCATGCCATGCCAGTCCTTCATGTGAGTTCGCTATCTTGCTTGTCTTCTTTAGGAGGCACCTGGAACTGAACCCAGCACCTCCCATGTGGTAGGCAGGTGCCCAACTGCTTGAGCCACATCCAGTCCCCCTGCCATTTCTGATTTTTAGTATTTGCATCTTTTCTCTTTTTTCCTTTGTCATTCTACCTAAGGGTTTGTCAATTTTATTGATCTTTATAATGAACAAAATTAATTTTTAAAAAATTCTCATTTACATTTATTCCTACTCTAAGCACTGCTATTTCTTTCCTTCTACTTGTTTTGGTGTTGGTTTGCTGTTTCTTATCTAGTTCTTCCAGGTGTTCAGTTAAGTTTTTTGTTTTTTTTAAATTTGAACCCAAGAGGAGGGTCTTTTTAAAAAATGATTTATTGTATTTATTTATTTCTCCCCATCCCCTCATTGTTTGCCCTTGCTGTGTCTGTTCATTTTCCTTACTTCTTTAGAAGGCACCGGAAACTGAATCCAGGACCTCCCATATGGTAGGTGGGAGCTCAATCTCTTGAGCTACATCTGCTTCCCAAGTTAAGTTTTTTATTTTAGCTCTTTCTTCTTTTTAAAATGTAAGCATTATTGCTATAAATATTCCTCTCAGCACTGCCTTTGCTGAATCACATAAGTGTTGATATGTTATGTTCTTATTTTCATATCTCAAGATATTTACAGGTTTCCCTTGCAATTTATTTTTTGACCCAGTGATTGGTTAAAAGAGTGTTATTTAACTTTAAAAAAATTTGGATTCTCCAGTTCTCCACCTATTATTGATTTCTGCCTTCATTCTGTTATGGTGAGAGAAGATGCTTTATATGATTTCAATCTTTTAAATGTATTAAGACTTGTCTTGTGATCCACCCTGTAGTCTATCTTGGAGAATGATCCATGTGCACTTGAGAAGAATGTATATCCTGCTGTTTGGGATGCAATGTTCTGTATATGCTTGTTAGTTCTAGTTCATTTGTCATATTATTAAAGTTCTCAATTCCCTTATTGTTCTTCCATCTAGAAGTTCTATCTATTGATTATATTTGTGTTATGAAGTCTTTATTATTGCAGTGGTGTCTATTTATTCCTTCTGTTTTACCATTGTTTGCCTCATGTATTTGATGCACCATGGTTAGGTGCATAAATATTTTTGATTGTTATTTCTTTTTGGTAGATTGTCCTTTTTATTATTATATAGTGCTCTTCTTTGTCTCTTATAACATCTTTTGATGTAAAATTGATTTTGTCTGATATTAGTATACTTACCCCAGCTCTTTTTTTGGTTACTATTTTCATGGAATATCTTTTTCCATCATTTCAGTTTCAACTTATTTGTGTCTTTAGGTCTAAGGTGAGTCCTTGTAAATAACATGTAGTTGGATCATGCTTTTTTATCCATTCTGCCAATCTGTGTTTTTTCATGGGGGAGTTTAATTCATTAGCATTCATTGTTATTACTGTAAAGGCAGTACGTGTTTCAGCCATTTGTCCCTTGGTTACATTTGTCATGTTTTTAAATTAATTTAAAAATTTTAGGAGGTACCAGGGATTGAACCTGGGACCTCGTACATGGTAAGCAGGTGCTCAACCACTGAGCTACGTTTGCTCCCCATCTTTTTTAAAAAATCTTTTCCTTTATTGCAAATTTATTTCTATATAGGTGATATTTTCTGATGTATCTGATTGATCTCGTTCTCATTTCTATTGCTGTTTATTTATAAAATAATTTCTTAGTGTTTACCCTAGGTTTATATTATACCACCTACATCTATAAGCTCCTAATTTGAAAATATACCCTTCTATTTCCCCTCTTTATGTTGTTTTTTGTCCCAATTTACCACTTTATATTTTGCATATACATTATCAAGAAATGTGTTTTTCTTGTTCAATTGTATTTTTTCTTGTTCAATTGTATTCTGATTCTTTTTTTTTTTTTTTTTTTTTAAGATTTTATTTATTTATTCATTTATCCCCCCCTTGCTGCTTGTGCTCGCTGGGTCAGCCAACCACGCCATGCGGGCGGGCCCGCCCCCACCAGGAGGCCCCGGGAACCGAATCCAGGGCCTCCCACATGGCAAACGGGAGCCCCACTGATTGAGCCACAGCCGCTTCCCCTGATTCTTATATGTATTAAATAATAGAGTTTTATATTGAGAATATAGGACTATTGGTTTTTGCATTTAGGCTTTTAGTTACCCTTACAGATAATCTTAATTTCTTCCTACTTCTCCAAGCCACATTTTCCTATCTTTTACTTTCAACCTGCAGAACTTCCTTTAGTAATTTTCATACAGCAGGTCTTTAGATAATGAACTCTCTCAGTTTCTGTTTATCTGTGACTATTTTTGAAGGACAGCTTTTCCAGATAAAGAATTTTTGTCCGGCAGTTTTTTTTCTTTCAGTACCTTGAATATAATATACCACTACCCTCTTGCCTCCATGATTTCCAGTTAGAAACTGATACTTAGTCTTAGTGAGAATCCCATGTATGTGATGAATTGCTTTTCTCTTGCTGCATTGAGAATTCTCACTTTATCTTTGGCATTTGACACTCTGATTAGTATGCATTTTGGAGTATGTCTACTGGGATTTTATCTGTTTATAGTATGTTGCACTTTTTGGACATGCATTTTTATGTCTTTCTTAAGAGTTGAGAAATTTTCAATCATTATTTCCTCACATATTCTTTTTGCACCTTTACCCTTCTCTTTTCCTTTTGGCACAACCATGATTAATATGTTTGTGTGCTTCGTGATGTCATTCAAATCCCTGAGACACTGTTCAATTTTTTGTATTCTTTTCTCTATCTGTTCTTCTGACTACATGATTTAGATTGTTCTGTCTTCTAGTTCACTGATTCTTTTTTCATCAGAAATCAGCCACTGTAAGAAATACTAAAGTAAGTTATTTAGGATGAAGGAAAAATTATCCTTGATGGAAGCATATAACTATAGGAAAATGTAAAGAGCATTAGAAGAAAGGATACATATGTGGGGGTAAATAGAAAATAATATTATATTTTTAATACCTAATTTGTTTGTATGTGTTAGAAAGCATGAGAGGAAAAGGGAGGAAGGAGTGAGGGGAAAGAGATAGAAAAAGTCATATTTAGGAAATTTTAAAAATTATAATTTAAAATAGATTCTAATAAATCAGAGGTATATATTAAAAACTTTAGGGTAACTGCCAAAATAATCACATAAGCATGTAAATCTATGAAGCAAAGAAATGATATATAATTGACTAAAAATAAGAAAGAGGAGAACACTATTGAATCATCTTTGGTTCATGTGCTTTAATTTGGAAACCACTGGGTAAAGAGATGCAGTATATGAAATTAAAAGTTTGTATCTATGTGTTTGATCCTCTTTTTATGGTCTTATGATATTATTTGCTTCCCACAGTAATAATAATTAATTTGGTTGGCATTTATTTTGTAAGATCAAAAAACATACATAAGGCAAATGTCTTTTAAAAAATTAAACATAGATGGCCAGTCTACACTTCAATAATATTCTGGAAATATTATTTGTAAATACTCCACCAAAAGTCAGCTATGAATTGTACTTAAATTTGTACAACTATTTCTGATTTCTATTGTTTTCCAGAACAAATTAAAAGTATGAAAAATTTTGGATTATATTTAGAAATCTCATCTATAACATTTACTAACTGGTTTTAAGGGCCAAAACCTTGATGTTATTGCCAACCTGGGAATGCAATTTTTGTGCAAGGCTCTTTGTGCTAAATTACTTTTCTGTGGATACCACCAAAATTTGGGAAAGTTATCATTTGACTATTGTGTTATTGTGTTATATTCATTCAAGCAATATTTGTGGAAATGTTTACAGTGCACAGTGGGGAATAAGATGTTTGAGAAACATTCCAACCCTATTTTGTTTATTAATTGATTGCTTTCCTCCTTACGTGTTCAGCAAACAGCTAGAATATAATAAATAACATAATGTATATACATAATATATAACATAAGTCCCATCTAGTGACAGGCCATTTCTGTTGGGGTGATCAGTGGAGGCTGAAGAAGTGTCTCTTTCTTTTACTTTCTTAAACTTTTAAAAATTGAAGTGAAATTCACATAGCATAAAACTAACCATTTTAAAGTGTACAATTTAATGGCATTTCATGCTATCAAAATATTGTGCAACCACCATTTTTCTCCAGCCTCAAAACTTTTTGATCACTCCAGAAGAACACTTCTCACCAATTAAACAATCGATCTCCATTTATGTTTCTTTCCACCCTTGGCAAACACTGTCTTTTCTGTCACTATGAATTTGCCTCTTCTGGACATTTCATATAAAAGGAATCTTACACTATGTGATCTTTTGTGTCTGGCTTATTTCACTTAGTATGTTTTTGAGGTTCATCTAAGATGTAGCATGCATTGTTACTTCTTCATTTCTATGGCTGAATAATATTCCCTTGTATGTATACACCATGGTTTGCTTATCCAGGCATCTGTTGGTGGACATATAGTTTGTGTCCACCTTTTGGTTATTATAATAACGCTGTTATAAACATCTGTATACTAGCATCCTCATAGACATACGTTTTCATTTCTCTTGGATATATATCTATAAGTGGAATTGCTGGGTCATAACTTAATTATATGTTTACTTTTTGAGGAATCAGGGGATTGTTTTCCACAGTGTCTGTAACATTTTACATTCCCACCACCAATGTACATATATGTCTCTATTTCTCCATATCCCTGCCATTATTAATGATTTTCTGTTCTTTTTTTTTATTATTCTTTTTTTATATCCATCTTAATGGGTATGCTATAGCAATTCATTGTGGTTTTAGCTTACATTTCATTAATGACCAGTGATGTTGAACATTTTTTCATGTGCTTGTTGTCCATTTGTATATCTTTTCTGGAGAAAAGTCTACTTAAGTCATTTGCCCATATTTTAATTGGGTTATTTTTTTTTTTTTATTGAGTTGTAAACTAAACCTTTATCAGATTTATTATTTCCAAAAATATTCTTCCATTCAATTGGTTGCATTTTCACATTCCTGGTACTCTCCTTTGATGCGCAAACATTTTAAATTTTGATGAATTCTAATTTATCTATTTTTTTCTTTTGTTGCTCATGCTTTTGACATCCAATCTAAGAATCCATTCCCAAATCTGATATCACTGAGAGTTACTCCTATATTTTCTTCCAATATTTTTTAATTTTAATTACATTTACAATGTTGGGCTATCATAACCAATAATCATTACCCCAACTTTTCATTACTTCAAACAGAAATTCTGCACACATTAAACAATAACTCCCATTTCCTGCCTACCCTCCCCTCAGCCCCTGGAAACCTACAATCTATTATTTGTCTCTATGAAATTTTCTTTTTCTATGTATTTCATATATGTGAAATCATACAATATTTATCTTTTTCAGTCTGGTATTTTTTACTCAACATGATGCCTTCAAGTTTCATCCATGTTTTATCATGCATCAGCATTTCACTCTTTTTTACAGCTGAATAGTATTCCATTGTGATTTGTTTTATTTACTCTTTCATCTGTTTTGTTTACCCATTTCATGTTCTTTTCATCTGTTGATGGCCATGGGTTTCTTCCATCTCTTGGCTATTGAGAATAACATTTCTATAAACATTGTTGTACAAATATCTGGCTGAGTTCCTGCCTTGAATTCTTTTGGGTTTACACCAAGAAGTGGGATTGTCAGGTCACATGGTAATTCTATTTTTAGCTTTCTTAGTAGTTGCCATGTTGATTTCCACAGTGGCTGCACCATTTTACAAAGCCATCAACAATGTATTTTCATATTTAATAATCACTGTACAATGATTTTGTTCAAAAAAAGAAATTCATATGTTTGGAGTAAAATATAAAAATCTTTCAGTCCTCACAAATTGCGATTTTCTCGGAGGTAACCACTTGAAAGAGCCTGATATACCTAAGATTTCTAAGTAAGCAGTCACCCTTCTACAAACAATGTTAGTTTTGTCTCTTGCTTTCTAATATTTATACCATTTGTATCTGACATATTTGCTACTTTAGATCTTCTGTGGCTCACCTGTCTCCAGTTTTGCCTAATGCCCCTCCCCTCCTTCATAGCTCACCCTTTGTCTCAGACTTCGGAGTTTTCTTCTTGATAATAAAGTATAAGACTCTATCAAAGCACAAGCATGTGCATAACAGAGATTTGGGGGTCTTAACTCCCTATGGAAGATCAATAGGATACAGGAGTCAGTGGATACATTCTTAGATTTTTTGAAGGTAGTGCTGTGAGACAGAGCAACCATGTCTGCTTCACATCAAGTAGTGACCAGCCCAGTAAGGCAACCTTTTGATTCTTTTTTCTTCTATATTTCATTCCTGCTACCTGGGATGGTATTCTTAAAATAATAATCACATATGAGCTTTTGCCTCGAGCTCTGCTTTTTAGGAAACCAAGGCTATGACACTGATTATTTCCTTTTTCTACTTTATTATATTAACTAGAACCTCCAGAAACACATTGAATTAAAGTGGTGATGATATAGATTTCATGTATGCCTTAAAATACCTTTATTTTACCTTTCTATTCAAATAATTTTTATATATAGAATAACAAAATTATCTGATTTCTTGGGTTGTGATGCAAAGTCTGATGCTCATTTTCTTTCCCATTTATTCTTTTGAAGGCATCATTTTATGCTCTTCAGAAGATTTAAAAAATTTTCTTCTCTTTTGAGTTCTAAACTCCACTAGCATGTATGCCTTTTTCTCCTATATTATAACATTGTTGTTTATGTGTCCATTTTGTTTGAAGATTTGAGTCTTCAAAATAGGAAAATATTCTCTAGTGTTAACTGCTTTTTGTCATTTTACTTGCTCCTTTTTATTCTTTTCCTTCTAATCCTCTAGGGATTAGATGCTGGCGTTTCTGAATGCGTCCTTTATGTCTTTGAATTTGACACATAATTTTAATCTCTTTGTGTTTTTGCTCTATGTTCTAGAAATTTCTTTGATTTTATTTTCCATAATGTTTTCTTTATTCTTCACACATTTCTATTCTATTATTTAACTTTGTAGTAACGTTTTAATTTGGCAATAACGGTATAACTCTTGTTCTAATATTGGTCATGTCCCATAATCCCATATTCTTGTTTTATTTTAATGGTTGCAGTGGCTTCTCAAGTGATTGTGAAAAAAAAAAACCTTATTTCTTTCATTATATTTCTTTGCTATGCGCTTAATTGTTCTATTTATTCATCTTGATACTTCTCTCTTCTGCTTTTGATAACTCCAAAATGACAGTTAAACCTTAATTATCTGTTTATTTCTGTTTAAGCAATAAAGGCAACCTGTTGACTCATAAGTGGAATGCCTCAGAGTAATCATGCATGCTGGAACAAAATCTCTCTCTTCCATTTCTAATCTCTGTTTTCTGATAGGTTCCCTTTGTTTCTAAGCAGCAATCTTTTCGTTGAAGATATGGCCACTGAAACTTCCAGGGTAATATTTTGCCAGTTTAGCAACCCCAAAGCACTAAAAAAAAAAAAATTTTTTTTTTGATTCTTCAGCAAATGTCCCAGATAATAATCTATTTGGCTTGAATTAGAGTACATACCATAAGTCCATTTTTAAAGAATTACTGAGGAAATACATGTTTGTTTGTTTGTTTGTTTGTTTGTTTGTTTTAACACATTTTCATTTTAAATCCTGCAAAATATTCTTTTAACCTGTTAAATCATGTCTGCATTCTTATTTCAAGTTATAAGATAGATTATGTCAAAGTATTGGGTTCTATGAAGTCAATCATTTTTTCCAATGAGATTTAAAAAATAAATTCTTCTCTTCAAATTGCTGTTACTCTTTTCCATGTAACTAAGATTTTAAATTTCTGCCTTTTGATATATTATGAACCTGTAAGAAGTTTTCTCATTTGCTACATCTGTTATAATAAATGCTCTTTCTCTGGAACACAAATGAAAGTGTGAGACCCTGTAAAATGTAACATGTTACTGTTTATTTGCATCTACTAAATTTGGCATTCAATTCTGAAACTATATATAATACTAAAACTAAACATAGTATGCAAACCTGTAAGAGACAAATATTTTTCATTAGGATTGGTTCATCTTTTCTAATCTATTAGAGATTTGATTTGAGTCCTATAAACTTTAGGAAGGTTGCATATAACTTAAATTCTCAAAAGAAAGGCTATTCCACATGATATAATTCATGTACTATCAAATCTATAAATTGTCCACATTTCTAAACACCAATACAGTTATAGATTAATTATACTGATATAAGATAGAAGGACTAGCACATTAGGGATAGGAATATTTTCAGTACAAAAAGTAGCTACCAACCAGTGAGAAGTAGAAGAGAGACCTGTGAAGATCAGCATGAACTTGGGTCAATCAAATAAGCAACTGAAGAGAAGAGCTCTAACCTAGAGATTAAAAAAAGCCTATTTCAGAAAAGGATCAAAGCCCTGATGACAGAGTGAAAAACAGCAAAGAGCAAATTGCTAGAAGAGATCATAGAAATAAGCTTTCTCCTCTTGGTATGAACTTACTGAAATTTTGTTGTGCCAATCAAAAAAAAAAAAAAAAAAAAAAAAGCTTTATACATCATTGAAGGGCTTCTTCTGAGACTCAAATTTTCCAACAGCTAAAAGTTCTTTAGTTGAAAGAGGGAGAAGAAAGGCTTTTGTTATATAATATGCTTAACTTGCTTTGGAAACCTTGTAGGACTTGAAATGTCTACTGTGCTTGTGTACAGGCTAAAAAGGGTACACAAGGACACATCCTATGTAATTAAACTTTATGCTAATCCAATCTCCACCTCTGAAATGAAGAAATCACTGTAGTCTCTGAGATGTGGGTAAAAGAAGGCAATAAGCCTCTATGATACACTTGGCATGACAGATTTTACATACTGATTTAAATTAGTTTAGAGAGATTCTGCTGGTCTATATTACATAGCAATTTGTAATTTCCATAATTATGACTTTGAAGGCTCACTATATAAAGCTAGTTTGTGGAACTGAGATTTAGCTAGTGAGTGAGCTGACCGTCAATCACCCACATTTCATTGTGGCTTTGTGTTCTTATCTCACATTTAAAGTATAAACAATTCCAGTAAAGTGCTACAGAATTGTGTTACTTTATGAAAAATTACTCTGGAAAGAAATCCAAATACTAGTGTTCATGATTCATTAAAAGTATGAATGGTTTTTAGCAAAAAAACTTATTTTAGATAAATTTTAAAAATGGAGCTGGCCTCATCCTGATCAAGATGGCAGAGGAGAAGCTTCAGGGCTTCACAGAAGCTGTGAACAGTGTGTCCCACTGAACCAGCAGTAGGGCTTGCTGGAAAGAACTAGGGGAGACTAAGCTGGGTCTGCCCCAGACTGTCCTACCAATGGGGTCAGTTGAGACTCCAAAGAAAGGTGCACTAAATGCCGGAGTGGTTAGTCTGAAAGCATTTATTAGGGGAACTTACATACAGAGAACTACAACTACCACATGACAGAGAGCAAGAAGTTCACTCAAGAATGTCCACACCTATTGCACCTATTGCAACCATTCTACAGATATATTTGGTTGAGGAACAAAGGTGGCTAAGTGCCAGAGTCTTACCTTCAAGTATTGGGAAAATATTTTGATATGTGCTCTTTTCTCAAAACAAGATGTGCTCTGGGAAGGAGGTACTAAAGGTTATTGCAGCCAAAGCTTAGTGTGCTTCCATGGTGTTATAGGAAAGAATTTTGAGGAGGAAGGCAAGGACAAGGTCAATACTTGGTCAGTTAGGAGATGCTACATTGTATCACACAAACAACCAGCAAAACCTGGCAGAAACATCTTTCTCAAAGCTCCAGAAAACAATTAAAAGATTGAAATAATAGGGCAAGTGTCAAATCAAGGTAAAGGCAACTTAAAAGCAGTAGGATCTCATGGTGCCTGGCTGGGCCCTTTCCCAATCCATCACCGTCTTGGCACCTCTGTTTTTCCAGTGTGTAGCCTTGGTGTAGTTGCAGAGGAACCAGAGTAACCCTCGTGCATATACTGGGAGCATACAAGCCTGGCCCAGTCTATCTGGTGATAGTCTGAGGGACTGAAACAAAATATTCATTGCACTTATCATCCCAGAACATGCCCTGTGTGTAGAAGGAAGAGCTCTCCTACAGAACGCTGTGGGAGATCAGTCTGGATGTGAATGCCTGGAGCATGGGATTACTGGCTATATGGCATTCAATGCAAAGCCCAGGACCATGAAGAAACTGTTTTCTAGAGAAAAGGGAACATTCATATCTGTGTAAATGGGAGAATTCCTAGGACCACACATGCATGCCCAAGACAAGAGCCATGTGCAGAAAGGTAAGCCAGGCCCCTATGCTTTGGCCTGGAACCATTTTTGAAAATCATTGTATGGGTAAGCTCTGAAGGAGAACACGCACTCAGTACAATTTGCAAAAATTGGGCAGTGTGTTTTCTTTACATTGTTATCTCCTGGCATTGTTATCTCCTGTTAAGGAAAGTTCTGTCATAACACTAACTATATAAAAGCTCAAGGAATAGATGCCTCAGAGTCTAAATTCCAGAAATAATACATTAAAATATTAAAATGTCCAGGCTTCAATAAAAGATTATAAAACAGAGAAACAGATTGGCTCAAGAGATTGGTTGGGCTCCCATCTACCATATAGGAAGTCCAGGGTCCGATTCCTGGGGCTTCCTGGTGAAAGGCAAGCTGGCCCACACGGAGAGCTGGCCTGAGCGGAAAGCTGGCCCACGTGGAGTGCTGGCCTGTACAGGAGTGCTGACCCACACAGGAGTGCTGGCCCATGCAAATAATTGGCTCAGCAAGATGATGCAACAAAAAGAGACACAGAGGAGAAACAATAAAAGACGCAGCAGACCAGGGAGCTGAGGTGGCATAAGAGGTTGAGTGCCTCTCTCCCACTCTGGAGGGTCCCAGGATTAGTTCCTGGTGCCTCCTTAAGAGAAGACAAGTAGACACAGAAGAACACACAGAGAGCAGACAATGAGTGCAAAACAACAGCGGGGGATGGTGGTTGTGGTGGTGGTGCAAAAATAAATAAGTAAATCTTAAAAAAAAAAAAAAAAGCCTGCAGAACAGACAGAGAAATGGAAAGTGACAGCTGAAGCAAAGAAGATTAGAAATCATGAATGAGGACAACCAGACCTGGGACATACCAGACAAAGGCTTTTTAAAAAAATGGTCTTAAATATGCTCAAAGAGCTAAAAGAAATCATGGACAAAGACTAAAGAAAACTAGGAAATTGATGAACATGAAGAAAATGTCAATATAGAGATGGAAATAATCAAAAGGAACCAAATAGCTGAAGGCTACAGTAACAGAAATTAAAAATTCCCTAGAAAGCATATGTTTTGAGTACCACAGTTTGATGGATGCTACCAGTATAAATGGATTAACTACCTCAATCCTTACAGTAAGATTGGAACCAAGGGCAGGGACTCGTGCATAGAGTCCCATAGAATGAATCCCAGCCAGAAGTGAATTGAGGCTTGTGCCACAAAAGGTTTGTCTTTGGGGAACAGGTGGGCCTGTCAAGACTACCCCCCCACACTTATTGGTTGGGTTGGGTGGACTGGCCATTAAGTCCCCTTTCTGCCTTTCTTGCCCTCAGGGTCCATTTTTCACCCTTTTCTCTCTAGCTTGTCCCTCTCTCACCTGCTAGAGCTTTGTTAGACCAGATTGTAAGCAAAGGATTTGCCTCCTCCCTTACACCAGAGGAAGTTGGAGGTAAGATCTGGGGCTTGGCCTGGAACCCACCACAGCCCCAAAGTCAGGAAGCCTGGGGAAGCCAGGGTTAAGAGCTCTTCAACAGGATTTCTTTAAGATGCTCTGCTTTGACCCGTGTGCCCTTTTCAGTCTGCTAGGGGACAGTTGGCTTTAGGAGAAGAGGTAGAGCAGGATCCTTTGCCTTGAGAATCCAATGGCAGTACCTCTGGACTGACTCAAGCCATCATTGTGGTCCAAGAGTTCCATGGGCTTTCTCAGGCCCTCCCCACACTCTAATGGTCCTCGTCATAGAAGCCTCATTTCACTTCTGTTTTATCTACATCTTAACAAAACAAGAGAGATAAATTAGGTAGTGGCAACTCTACTTGCTTAAGTTGGAGGTGGGGAGGAAAAGGATTTCTTTTGCCAAAGGAAAAAAAATTACTTTGAAAGTACTTTCCAAAAAAAACCTTTTTTTTTAATTAAAAAAAAAAAAAAGAAGGAGACATTTTCCAGTAACCACTGGATTGTTTTAATTTCTCAAACTATTTTCTTTTTTTCCCCTCATGACTAGGTTTCACTTTTTGGCAATTTTCATCACTCATTTAAGATAACTTGCTATTCTAATGTACAGCTTTCACAGTCTGCCCCCTGACCTGCTTCACTGCCCCCATTCCTGCCAGAACCTGTGCTTCTCACCCCTTTTGCCCTCCCAGCCAGGAGACTTCATTCCCTCCACCCCAAAGCTTTGTGTATGCTGGGGTTCCTTAACTCTTGATTCAAGGTTTCCCCTGTGAGGGTTGGGTGAGGAACTGTAATATTTCTGTGCAATTTTTTTGTAATTCACTATGTAAAAGGTGTTAAATGCATTTCAGTGGGTAGTGAGTTAACATACCGAATAAACATCCTCTACCACCATTTTGATTCCGTCATTTCTCCATAATCTTGATCCTGGTTCCAGAAACAATAAGCCAATTGGTATTCTGTCCCTAGATGTCACTTACTTGGGGTAGTGAGAATTATTTTTATGAAAGCAAATCAGGGTGAAGGTGAGGGGCAGGTGTGGGGAGTACTCCTGCTTATAATTGATTTTTAAAAGTAAGTGCTACTTGATACTATAATTGGGGCAATTTTGGAAATTGTACTTTATTGCCAGCTGTCACCACCCCAATTTTTATTGTACCCAGCCTCCCATCCTTCAGTCTGTTCTCTAATTTGTTCTGGGAAGGTGGGGCTGCTGGATCAGACTTTTAGTTTGTTCTTTTGATGGATGAACACTCCGGCTTTCTTTTCCCATGAAGGTTGTATTCAGCCACAAACCCATTGTAAAAGAAAACATACTGAAAAAAAAATTTCCCTAGGGTGGGTACAAGAGCAGAATGGAGCTGATAGAAGAAAGAATCAGGTGTATATGAAGGTAAGACAATGCAAATCATTCAGTCTGAGGAGTAGAAGGAAGAAAGAATGAAGAAAAGTAAATGGAGCCTGATGTCATCAAGTGTACCAATGTATGCATTGTGGGAGTCCCAGAAGGAGAAGAGAGAAAGGGGAAGTGATAATATTCAAAGAAATAATGGCTGAAACCTTCCCAAATTTAACAAAATACATGAATATACATATCCAAGATGCTTAACAAACTCCAAACAGGATAAACTCAAATAAATCCTTACCATGGCATATTATAATCAAACTGTCAAATGCAAAAGATAAAGAGAGGGGAAGCAGATGTGGCTCAAATGATTAGGCTCCCTTCTACCATATGGGAGGTCCAGGGTTCAATTCCTGGGGCTTTCTGGTGAAGGCAAGCTGGCCCATGCAGGAGTCCTGGCCAGTGCAGGAATGCTGGCCTGCACGGCTTGCTGGCCCAAGGGGAAAGCTGGCATAGCAAGATGATGCAACAAAAAGAGAGACAGAGGAAAGACAATAAGAGACAAAACAGACCAGGGAACTGAGGTGGTACAAGAGATTGAGTGCCTCTCTCTCACTCCGGAAGATCATGAGATCAGTTCCTGGTGTTGCCTAAAGAGAAGACAGGCAGACACAGAAGAACACACAGTGAATGGACACAGAGAGAAGACAGTGAGTGCAAAAACAACGGCGGGTGGGGGGCATAAATAAATCTTGAAAAAAAAAAGAAAAGATAAAGACGATTCTGAGAGCTGCAATTGAGAAGCAATGTGTAACATACAAGGGAGATTCAATAAGATTAAGGGCTAATTTCTCATCAAAACCATGGAGGCCAGGCCCTGCACATGGGTGCACCACCAGGCCCTGTGAGTGGGTGAGTCCCCCAGGCCCTGTGTGTGTGTGTGCCATCAGGTCCTGTGCGCAGGTGTGCCATCAGGCCCCACAAGCCATGCAGCAAGATGATGACGTAACAGGAGAGTGACACAAGGGAGACCCAAGATGAGACATGCCAAAAAATGAGGAACTAAGGTGGCACAGGTAGAAGGACGCCTCTCTCCCACATCAGAAGTTCTGAGGATCAAATTCTGGTGAAGACAGGAGGAGAAGGATAGAAGAGAGGGCAGGAAACAGACACAGAGAGTTACCCAGCAAATGGACACAGAAACAGCAAAAATGGGGGAGGGGAGGGTGTGGAGATGGTAGTAAAATGGATAAAAGTAAATATATAAATCCTTAAAAACAAAACAAAACATGGAGACAAGTAAGTAGTGATAAGGCACATTTGAAGTGCTGAAAGCAAAATAATTGCCAATCAAGAATTCTGTATCTGGCAAAATTTTCCATTAAACCTGAGAGAGAGATATTAAGATTTCTCCCGATGAACAAAAACTGAGGAGCTCATCACCACTAGAACAGCTCTATAAGAGATGCTAAAGAGATGCCGTCAGATTGAAAGAAAAGGTCAAGAGACAATAGATTGAAGGGTCATGAAGAAATCTTTCTCTGGTAAGGGTAACAACATGGTTAAATATAAATGCCAGGTCTGTTTGGAAGCCAGGAAACCATGGGATATAAGCCCACTCTCACTTGGAGGTGGAGTGGACATCACCATTTGAGTCCCCTCAGGATTGGGGGAAGAGCTATGGACTAGAGTGGACTTAATGGTATTCTGTTGTAGACATAATGTGACTCAAGCAATGGAAGAAATTATAACAGTGAGGTGGAGCCAGTGGCCACTAGATGCTTTTAGGGCGGGGAGGGGAAGGGCAGTTGTAATCCAGGGGCTTTTTCAGGACTTGGGGGTTGTCCTGAGTGATGTTGCAGGGACGGATATAGGCCATTTTATATCAGCATATACCGTGCAGAACTGTGTGGGAGAGAGTGTGGTCTACGATGTGAACTGTGGTCTATACTTAGTGGCAAAGCCCCAGGATGTGTCTATCCATTGCAGGTGATGTGCCACACTAATGAAAGATGTTTATGTGAGGTGTTATGGGAGGTATGGGAGGTGGAGATCATGGGAATCCCTGTAATTTTTGCATAACATTTATGTAATATAAGCATTTAAAAAAAAATATATATATATATATAATAATATTTATGTAAGCAAATGCACATATATGCATATATATTTATATATCATTTTACAAATATTGGTTTGTATTGTGAAAATTTTGATTTTTACCCACAATAAAAAAAAAGAAAAAGAAAAAAAAATCAATACAAAGCAGGATCTGTGCAGTATAGAATGAATTTTTGGGAAACAATGATATAGTCTAAATATCATCAAAATACTTTGTTTTTATAAAACCTAAAAAAAAAATAATAATATATATATAAATGCCAATGTTATTATATATTTGGAATGCAACCTGGCTGTTTACTCCTTATGGGATCTAAAAGGCAAATGCATAAACTGTAACAATAAATCAGTGATTTTAGATCCATAGTATATAAACATGTAATTTGTGATAAGTACTACACAAAAGTGGAGGGACAGAGGTATATAGCAACATAGCTTGTGTGTACTGTAGATATTAAGGTGGTATCAAAGCAAAAAAGATTTATGATGTTAAATGTAACTACATTTATGATGTTAAATAGTAACTACAAAGAAAATACTCTAAGAGAGAAATTAGAATACAGGTTTCCGGAGGGAGGGGGCAGGGGGAATGGGAATTTAATGCATAATGAGTGTAGGGTTTCTGTTTGGGATGATGGGAATGTTTTTGTAATGGAAGGTCATGAGGTCACCGCAACATTGTGACTGTGATTAATCACACTGAATGGTATGCTTGGCAGTGGTTGAGATGTGAAAATTTATGTTGTAAATATGCTCCCATAATTAAAAAAAAAAAACAGAGCAACTAAAGAGACAATGATAAATGCAGTATGTGGCCCTGGATGGGCTCTAGCAGAGGAGGAGAAAAGGCTCAAAGAAACATTGTTGGAATATATGAAAAAAATTAGAATATAGGCTGTAAGCTTTATATCAATGTTAAATTTCTTGAACTTGGTAACTGCACTTAAGGTGGTTTTATAAGTGAATATCCTTTTTTCCTAGGAAATGTGTATGGAAGTATTAAGTGTTCAATGAATATGATGTATATGATGTATACAACCTATACTCAAGTGTTCAGAAAATGGATACATAGTTATGGAGGGAGGAGGTAAATGATTAGATAGATATATAGATGGATAGAAAGGTAGATAGATAGTTATAGATAGACAGAGCTAGAATGATATGGCAAATGTGGCAAAATATTATGGATCTAGGTATCTAGTGAGGGGGTAAGGGTTTGTTGGAGTTTGTATTGGGTTTTATTTTTTTGTAAATGTCCTGTAAGTTTAAAAGTATTTCAAAATAAAAAGTAAACAAACAAACAAACGACAACAACAACAAAAAACAGATTGTAAATTTATATGGTAACTTAGAAATCTGAAGTTGTCAAGCTCATCATAAGCCCTATGTGGAGTCAAGAAAAATTATTTGAGCCTGATTTAACAATTTTCCAAATAGTCGAAAATTTGTTCTTATTGTGAAAGATAAAACTTTAGTAAAATCTGAAAAAGCAATTAACTAGTAGCTTGAAACATGTAACTTCAGAAGGAAATGTGATTTTGGAGACATTTATTTTATTAGCTGGATAAATAAGCCATAGTCCCATATTACAGATAAATATCTGAAGGTATCACTGACATTTTTCAGTCATATTTTATTGCATTTGAAGGAACAAAGTACATATTTAGAGCTCTTTCCTGGAATTTGAGGAGGTCTCAAAAGGCACTTTACTAGAATATGAAGGGTCTACTATATTTCACTTAAAATTACCAGAAAGAATTCATAATGTAGTATAAATAAAACATAATTGGACACACAGGAGATCTGGATTCCAGCCTTGATTTTACTACCAGTAAGCTGGGTGATTTTGTTAAGGTCATTTTATCTTCCCAGAGTTTGGGTCCCTTCTCTTTTAACTGTGGAAGGTGGGGAGGGGAGTGTATACCATGAGGAGGGGACTAAGTTATAAATCCAGGTATGTTTCTTCTAACCCTATATTGCTCTGCTTTCACTGATGTTCTTTGTACACAAAATAATTTCTCGATATCCCTAAACTATCTCCAGATGATTATAAGCCTCTTCTGTTGCTCCTCAATTTATATGTTGGCAGCACTACAACTACAAAAATAAAAAATAATTTAAAAAAAAGCCTTTCTGCCATGATTTGAGTAAGAGATTGGAATCCATCTACTCTGCCAGGTGACTGGCTTCTCTTCTCTCTGCCACACGCCCTCAGAATGAGTGGGCTGAGACAGCCAAAATGAACTTGATGAAACCGTGGATTTGAAAATTAACCTGAAATACAGAAAAAGTTAAATGCTATTACAACTGCCTACTGTTCTACCTTCCCTTCAACTAAGTAGTCATTGATGGGATTCTGTCATTTACATGCATTTTGCTATTCAAATATTTCTGTAACTTTTCTCTCTCATCCTTTTATCCTTGAAATTAATGTTGGTGGTATTTTCTTTTATCTGTGAAGAAATATAAAAGGGGAAAATAATATATACTACAAATCACTAATGCTCTATATTCATCTGTGACTTTTGTTAGAGAGAATTAAAGAAGAGGAAGAAATCTAGAGCTGGTACTAACCCCATGCCTCCACCTAAACTCCCAACAGAGATGCCAAGATGAATTCCTATTATAAATTTAATTTTAAGGGGTAGAGATTTTTACAGTGCTCCTTGACTGCTAAGATATGTGTGGCTTTTTCAGGGAGGCTTCAAGAGCAGGTTCATATCTAATCATCTCTGTGAATCTGGCTTGCCTACACTGAGCTGTGTTGGTTGTTCTTTCATTTCTGCTCTCTACTCCATAGTCCATTTTGCACACAGGCATCCTAGCAACCATCAATTTTGAATGCAATCTACCTACTTACATGCTTGCATACATAATAGAGTCATCCTTGAGGATAGACTTGTTCACTTTTGATACTCCAGATGCTAGTACTTACCTGGCACATAGTAGGCACTTCATAAATGCTTGTGGCATAAACATATATGTCACGTTCCCCAGATATCCCCTGGAATTTCTTTCTCAGAAGTTCTGTAATAGATGATGGTGGAGCTTTGCTCAATACTTGATCAAACTTTAAGAGGAATAGGGTATTTTATAACTGAAAGAAAATAATTTTATTCTAGCTAATATTTATATAGACATTAATTCATGCTAGACTCTGTCCTAAGTTTTTTACATATATTAACTAATTTAGTCCTTAGTACATGAAGATGATACCGTTATTATTTCTATTTTAAAGAGGAGGAAAGGGAAACGGCTGTGGCTCAATCAGTGGGGCTCCCGTTTACCATATGGGAGGCCCCGGGTTCGGTTCCCGAGGCCTCCTGGTGAAGGCAAGCCCGCCCGCACAGCGTGGTTAGCTGACCCAGTGAGCACAAGCAGCAAGGGGGGGGGATAAATGAATAAATAAATAAAATCTTAAAAATAAATAAAATAAATAAATAAAAAATAAAGAGGAGGAAAGTGAGGCATAGAGAGTCTAAGTAACTTGGTCAAGTAATGTGCAGACGTTTTAAAGGACTCAAAGTCATGCAATCTTTTTCCAATGTTACTGTTCTTAACCACTTTGTTTTGGGTCCTTGAACTATATTCTCTGGACAGCCAGGTGGAACCACATTTTTATAATCAATAAAACTGACTTTAAAAAAAACACACAACTGACTTAGTTAATTAGGCTTGGGTTATAACATTTATAGGAATCTTTAATCAGCTGCACTGGTTAAAAATATTTTCTTTGATGCTTTCTTTACATTACCAAAAAAATTCAGCTCTTTAGGATAAATGTAAAATATTGCCTCCTTTAGAAGGAAGAGTGGTTTCACAGTAAACTCTTTTGCAATCAAATTTCGTTTGTAAATCTGTGAAAGTGTACTACCCAGATCTCTGACAAAATTCTTTTGTAGTTAAGTTTGTTGAACCAATGAGCTATTCAAGGATGCTTTAAAAATTCTCATGTGACCAGCCACTTAAAAATTTTGCGTTCTGCACTGCCTCATTGACGTCCCTAATACTATATTGGCTGCTTGAGGATTGTTGTCAAAACAAGACATTTCTCTTTCACAAATATTCTCAATTGGTTGTCTGACTTTCTCTGCACTTTATTTACCTAGGAAAACAGTAAGTTTGGATGACCCCTAATATCCCTTTTGCCTGTGCCTGAATTAAACTACCGAAAAACTTTGGAGAAAATCACTCAATTGAACCAAATTTACCTTTTTAATTTAAAACATAATTAGTAATTTAATTTTTTTTATTTGCTTCAATATGACCCAGCAATCATATTATCATTTAAGTAGGCTTATTTACCCATTACCTGAAATTATTTCATACCACCAGCTCTGCTGTCAAACATATAACTGTTCATTTGAGGCAGAAACTGGTTAGCATCTCTACAAACTATTTCTTCTTTCTCCTGGACTCCAGATTAGATTTCCCAGTTTCCTTTGCTGTTAGATATAGCCAAGTTCCTGAATTCTGCCTAGTGGAATTTAGGTAGAAGTTACATACATCAGCTGGCCCATAATATCCATTCCTACACATATATACTTCATCTGCTGGCTGAATGGAGAGGACTCTGAGGACCTAGAAAATGATGAAGCCACAGGTAGAAAGATGGAAAGAATCTGGGTCAAGAATGATGGTGAGAAAGGTTACTTGCCTTCAGGAGCACTCTATTAGATTTTGTTTACTCAATACATATATTTTTTATTGTTTTAAGCTGCTGAGATTTTGGAATTTGTTTTGGTAGAGAAACTAGCATAGTTTTTCCTAAATAAAACAATATCACCCTACTGTTTAATTAGGTAATGACCTTGTGATATAACTCATTAAGAAAATTGAAACCACCACAATCAAATTCCTTCCATTTCCCATACCTAAATTTACAGGTTTCTTATATCGGTACCCACTTTTCTTTCTTCTCTTGATGAAGGGATGAAATAATCATCATTTTTTGTTATCAAGGATAATTATTTTGCTAGTGTTTTGGATCTCATCCTCTATAACTTCTTCTGGAAACGATGTTCCTTCACTTGATCATTACATGAGAAAAGATACAAGATTCTTCCCATAAGTATAGAAACTTGCTCTGGTTTCCTCTATTTTAATAAAAATCCTTCTTTAATTCTACATTTCCTTCCAATAGTGGTCTTCCCCTGTTCCTATTCATAACCAAACTTCTTCACATAGATTTTTACATTTATTCTCTCTACCATCTCACTCCCATGCATTAGTTTTTAAAAAATTTAATATATTTTTATTACAGAAGTTGTGAACTTACAAAACAACCATACACATGTGTAGAATTCCTATACAACACCCTTTCACAAACACACCACACCGTGGTGGAATATTTGTTACAGATTATGAGATAATATGATCAGACTATTACTACCAACCATGGCCTATAGCATACATTTGGCACACCTTTTCCATACTCTCCCCATTACAACACAATACATCTTTGGCATTGATGAAAGAATATTACAGTATTGCTATTAACCACAGTCTATAGGTCATACCAACTGTATTTTTCCCAAGCTTCTCCACATTCCCACCACCCTGCAATAGTGACATACATCCATTCTAGTTCACAGAAGGACACTCTTGCATCTGTATCAGCAACCATAATTCTCATCCACCTCTGGGCTCATTGTGTAATTCAATCCCTAGATTATTCTCTAGCTTTCTTTCAACTGACAATTACATCCCTAGACTACCCTTTTCAGCCACAATCCCATTTATAAACTACCTGCTACTCACTATAATGTGTTACCATCAACTATATACAGTTCTACACTTTTACAGTCAAGTTAATGAAAACTTCTACATACATTAAGCATCAATAGTCCTTCTCAGCCTTCTTCTTATCTCCTAATAACCTATACTCTAGGTTTTAACTCTATGCATTTATTCTCCGTATTTAGCTCATATCAGTGAGACCATGCAATATTTGTCCTTTTGTGTCTGGCTTACTTCACTTAGCATAATGTCTTCAAGATTCATCCATTTTATCATATGTGTCCCAATTTCATTTCTTCTTACTGCAGCATGGTGTTCTATCACGTGTATATACTATATTTTGTTCATCCATTCATTGGTTGATGGACACTTGAGTTGTTTCCATCTTTTGGCAATTGTGAATAATGCTGCTGTGAACATCAGTGTGTAGATGTCTGCTCATGTCACAGTTTTCAGTTCTTATGGATATATTCCTGGTAAAGGAATTGCTGGATCATATGGCAGTTCTATATTTAGCTTCCTGAGGACCCGCCAAACTGTCTCCCACAGAGGCTCCCTTGCAGTAGTTTTATATTTTTTTCCTTTATTTTAAAAGAAGTTTTAGATTACATAAAAGTTACCTTGAACATATAGGGGATTCCCATATACCCCAGCTCCTCCCCCTCTCACATTTTTCCCTATTAACAACATCTTTCATTAATGTTGTACCTTTGTTACAAACTGATTAATGAATATTGAAACATTGCAACTAACCATGATTTATAGTTTACATTATGGTTTACACTTTGCACTGCACAATTTTATAGGTTTTAACAAAATGTTTAATAGCCGTACCCATCACTGCAATATCATGTAGAACAATTCCAATGTCCCCCAAATGTCCCATGTTACAGCTATCCTTCTCTCTGCCTCCCCTCAGAAAGTCTGGTGACCACTGTATTTATATCAATGTTACAAGTTCTTCCATTACTAGAATAATAATAAGTCTAATTTGGTCCATAGTTGCATTCCTCCCTTGTGTGTGTTCATTCCTCCATCTTGAGGATTTGGGGATGGTGATGCCCACTCCTTTTTTGATGGAACATTGGGTTGAGAGAATTTGAGCACTACCAAAAAACACAAAGAAGAAAATGATAATCATTCAAATTTCTACCACCTTTAATTGATGAATAACATTTAACAATGTGGAAATTTTGTTTTTGCATTTTATTATTTTTGTTTTATTTCCTTTTTAAAAATACTTTATTGTTTCTGCTAAGTAATAAATAATTGTAATATTTTCAAATTATTCAGAAAAATATAAAGATGAGTGTTAAAAGAATCTCCCAAATACCAGTCCTCTGAAGTTATCTTCATTTACAAATAGCAAATGCATATATCATTCTATGCATGTAAACAAAAGGAAATATTGATAGAAAATCTTTTATAAAAATGGAAAATGGAACCATATTGTGTATGTTGTATTAAATAAAATATAGCTTGATTTTATTTGCATTTTCCACCTAATTTTTGTTAGTCATAATATTATTTAATACTCTGTAATTTATAAGATTTATTTTATAATAACCAATGTTGTTTACAATTGCTTCTCTGTTTTATTAATCTAATATTTACCACCAATCATTTTATGCCTTTTTGCATGTTCTTCATTTTGATCCTTCCCATAATTTGCTGAATTTCTCTGTCAATCATTTTTTTCCCAAGAAAAAATTGTAGGTTGTGTGTTCCTGATATTTTTCACATTTGAGGATACATTTCTGTTGCCTTTATAGTTGACTGATACATTGGTGTGGCATAATATTATTGGGTCACTCTTTTCTATGAACTTAGTATAAACTGCCTCATTGTATTCTGGTTTTGAACGTTTCTGTGGAAAATGCCATCTTGATTATCCCTGTGTAGGTGATTTGATTTTTAATTCTGGATGCTCAGAAAAGACTTTATTTAAAATTATACTTAAATATCTGACTTACGATATAGCTTGACCTTGAGATTTCTATACTGAATTATCCTTGAGCTGTTTTCTCTTAAAATGTACAGATTTAATTATTTCTTTATTTCAGGAATATCCCCTTGTATTAAAATTTTAAATAATCTGCTCTATCGGTGAGTTGTTTTTTTTTGTTGCTTGTTTTTTGTATTTTTACTTCAGGAACACGAACTATCTTTATATTGGCTTGTTTTGCTCTATCTTCCATGTTCAATTTTGTTTTATTATGATTTCTTTACTGTCTTTTTCATCCATAGTCACTGTGTTTATCTCAAACCTTTCCTCTATGTCACCAACTTTATTTTTAATTGTGTCATTTTAGTCCTTTGTTTCTTCTAAATAATTTATTAATTTTATTATAACAATTTAATCTTCATTTTTTTTCTCTTACACATAATTATTACAAATTATCTGTTATGTCACTTTGGAAATCATATTTTTCTTAATTTATTCTCTAAGTAATTTCTTTCTGTTCTTCAGTTGTTTTTTTCTATTTTTTTTTTTTTTTTTTTTTTTTTTTTAATATTTTTTTTTTTTATTTATTTATTCCTCCCCCCCCTTGCTGCTTGTGCTCGCTGGGTCAGCTAACCACGCCATGCAGGCGGGCTTGCCTTCACCAGGAGGCCCCGGGAACCGAACCTGGGGCCTCCCATATGGTAAACGGGAGCCTTACTGATTGAGCCACAGCCGCTTCCCATGTTTTTTTCTATTGAATGAACTCTTTCTTTCTTTGAATTGTTTTACAGTAGTATGTTTGCTTGGTTGTGATGTCATTTCTTTTTATTTTATTTTCTTTGTTTTATTTTGTTTATTTATCCCCCCTCCTCGTTTGCGCATGCTGCCTGCTCTCTATGTCCATTTGTTGTGTGCTCTCTGTGTCTGCTCATCTTCTCTTTAGAACTCAGTGGGAAGCAAACCTGAGACCTCCCATATGGGAGAGAGGTGCTCAATTGCTTGAGCCACCTCAGCTCTCTGTTTTGTTGTGTCTATCATTTGATTTTCCTCTTTGTGTGTCTTTGTTGAGTCAGCTCGCCACACCTGCCCATTGCACCAGCTTGCTGTCTTGCTCGTCTTCTCCAGGAGACACCAGGAACCAAACTCGGAACCTCCCATGTGGTAAATGGGAGCTCAGTTGCTTAAGCCACATCCACTTCCCCAGTTCTTTTTTTTTTTAAGATTTTATTTATCCATTCATCTATCCCCCCCTTGCTGCTTGCGCTCCCTGGGTCAGCCAACCACACCGTGCGGGCGGGCCCGCCCCCACCAGGAGGCCCCAGGAACCGAACCGGGGCCTCCCATATGGTAAACGGGAGCCCTACTGATGTAGGCACAGCCGCCTCCTTCCCCAGTTCTTTTTATCTTGTTCATTTATACCCGGCTTTCTCTGTCTAGGTACTCCATTGGTTATGATAATAATGAGAGTAACATGGTTCTCGCCCCCTAATATTGAAGCCAGTTTTGTTTTATTGTGTTCCTGAGATATGGTGTGAAGTCTGGATACATTGTCTCTAATTTTTGTTTAGTAAAGAATAGCCACAAGAGTGGCTGATGCTGGTGGCAGTGGTGGTGTCTTTCTCAGCAGTCTTTGCCTTTTCCTTTATGAATCTTTTTATGAACCTAGCAAGGTTTTGTGAGGCCTGAAGCATATGCGAATTTAAGGGCCCTCTTTAAGGAAAAGAATAAACAAGTATGAATAGAAAGTTAGGTGAACGGCCTTAAAAGAGGCCTCATGCAAGGGAGGGGAACCTGAAGCATAAGCTTCATTAGCCTTCAGTAAATCTGCCTTAATTGGGCACAGTCTATGCCCATGGGACACTGAATTATTTTTCTTATACCATGTATAGTCTTGAAGCCTTCTCTTCCATCAGAGACATCCTCTTTGTTTTCATGGCCCACTGTACAACAATGAAAACAAATCCCAGAGATCATTTCCTTTGTTTTGTGGTCAGAAGAAGAAAAAGACAGTGCAACAACTTTGGTTGTTTTTACTGGAGATATTGCAATATTGCTCAGAACTTTTGTGCAAATATCAACATAACTTTGGGAGATGGGGAAGGATGACATCCACGTCATACTGTCTCTTTCCATTCTGGTAATGAATCTTACACTTTTTCTTTTTCCCAGGTAATTGATTTAGATTGTCATTATTGCTTGTTTGGCTAAGTTTATACTGGGTTTTAGTATATATTTAATTATGTGTTGAGGAAGATAAGTTCTGTAAAGAATTTCTTAAGGCAGAATTTTCCATTCACTCTTCGATCTTGGCAAACTGATCCCATTGCTCCACTGCTCCTTTCAAGGATGTAATGACCTCCGTGTTGACAAATACAATAAATGTATCTTTGAACTTGTCTTCCTTGATCTCTCAATATAATTTACTGGGCTTTTCCTTTGGCCTTTTCATGAAAGATTACTGTCTTTTCGTTTCCCTGAAACAATCTTCTCTTTCTAATTCAATAGCAGTAATTTTGCTACATCTTGGATAGATTATTCTTTACTTCTGAAAATGAGTTTTCCTCAAAGTTCATTCTTGAGCCATCTTCTTTATCGCTATACTCTTCCATTTCCTGACTTAAATACCACTAAATGCTGAAGATATCTGTAGCCATTTGGCAGTTTAATGTAATTATGAATTCCAAAAATAGATATTGGATCATGCCTGTAAACTGGTCTGCTAATCTGGGCATGATTAAGTTATGATTAGGGCGTTAACTGGGCCACATCAGTAGGGCATTGAGCACCACCCTTTGGTGGATCGGTAATCAAATATAAAGGCAAAGCAAAGGACAGAGGGAGCAGTTTTTGATGTTGGAGTTCTGGTGAGGAAGGAGAGAAGGCCCCAGGATAGAGACAAGCCATTCACCTGAGAGTTCACAGCTGGCCTTGTGGGGAGAAGCAAAGCCTAGAGAGTTTCATAGTCTACAGCTGACCTTGTGGAGGAACCAGAGGAGCTAAGCCTGGAGAGAAATGCAGCCCCAGGAAGAGGGGAACCCAAGAAGCCTGAACCCTGGCAAACGTTGGCAGCTGTCTTGCTCCAGCACGTGGCAATGGACTTTGGTGACGGAAGAAACTTATGTTTTATGGCCTGGTAACTGTGGACTTCTACCCCAAATAAATACCCTTTATAAAGACCAACCAATTTCTGATATTTTGCATCAGCACCCCTTTGGCTGACTAATAAAATATCCAAAGTTATGTCTACAGCATGGACCTTGTTTTAGTTTCCTAGATGCTAAAACTAATACCATACAATTGATATGTTTAAACAACAGCAATTTATTGGCTCATGGTTTTGAGGCTAAAGTCCAAATTGTGGCATCACCAAGACAATGCTTTCTCCCTGAAGAGTATGGCATTCTGGGGCTGGCTGTTGGTGATCCTGGGGCATATCTGTATCTTTTCCTTTCTCTGCCTGGTTCTGTTGACTTACAACTACTTACTTTTCCCTATGGCTTTTTTTCCATCTGACTTTCACTCTGCTTATAAAGGACTCCAGTAATTTGGATTAAAACCCAACCTAATGCATTTGGGTTGAAATACACCTTAAATGAAATATTATTTTAAAAAGCTCTTATTTACAATGGGTCCACACCCACCAGAAATTAGAAGAAGACCAGGAATATGTACAAACTGGGGTACACAATTCAATCCACTACAGACTTCTTCTTTAGACTTCTGAAATGAGTATCTATCTCCACTTAGAAATCTCACAGCCATCTTAAACCTAACTGACCAAAACAAATTTTTACTTTTCTCTTCTCAAGCCTCTACCTCACCACATGTATTCTGTATTTCAGTAAATATGAATATTAAATAATAATTTTGCTCATCTATTTACTATTGAGAATCATAGCATATGTAAAAAGTAAATATATATAATATATATGTGTAATTTAATGATTATTAATAAAGTAAAAACATATGTACATGCCACATACTTAAGAAATAAATTAATATTAGTAACTTTGAAGTCCTCTGTATCTTCTTCCCAGCTATACCCCCTGACTCTCCCATGTAATCACAATCCTGACTTCTCTTGATTTTCCTTATAGTTATATCATATGTGTGGGTATCTGAATATAACTATATATATTTTTTCTAATTCTAGAAAAATTTATCACTAAAATACAATAGAAAGTTCTGAAAATGACTGATATCTACATGGATACAACAGAAGTAGCAATGGAGATCAGTGGAAGCAAAGCTATTGAATAAATAACACTGGAAAAATTAATTATGCATATGGAACAAAATTAAATTGGATTTCTATATCACACCATTTGTTTTAGTTTGCTAAAGCTGCCAATGTAAAATTCCAGAAATAGTTTCACTTTTATTAAGGGAATTTATTAGGATAAAAGCTTAGAGTTACAAAGCTGTGAAAATGTCCAAATCAAGGCATCATCAGAGATGCTTTCTCATCAAAGGTTGACTGTTAGTCAGATCCTGGATTTCTGCAATGTGGTGAGGCAAAATGGCAGCACTTCTTTTGGGTCTCTGCTTTCTCCTACAGGATGCTTTCTCTTGGAGCTCAATGATCAAGCACATGGCAGAGCTCCTCTCTTCAGCTTTTAGCTGCTCTGTGGGCCTAGCCTCTCAGGGGGCTCTTTTCAGACCTCTGTGCTCTGCTAATGTAAGCATATACAGCCTCTTGGGACTGCTTTGTCTTTCTGTAGTCCTCTATCACATGGCAGGGTCAAAATGGCAGCTGTCTCTTTGTGTTTCTGCTTTCACTTCTCAGTTTATATAAGGCCCTAGAAAAGGGTGGAGACCTAACTTGTGTCAGGTCTCACAGAAATAGTCCAACTAATGGCTCTAAAGTGATATAACCAAAATTGATCTAATCAAAGGTCCCTTAACTGAATTCAATGCAGTCAATGGGTCTTTCACTGACAGGAATGCATTAGTTTAAGAACATGATCCATTCTGGGATTCACAAAAAAACTTCAAACTGTCAGACCATTCATAAAAAAATCACTATGAAGCAAAATCAAAAAAAGAAGTAAACAACATGGATTGGGAAATAGAGGTGACACATATCATAACAAGAAGATGAAAGAAAGTTTCTATCCTCATACACAGTAGGCCCTTGCTGTACTGTTCAGCAACCATCAATATGAATTATAAGAAAAAAAGTAGACAAACAGATAAGTTTTTAAAGAGAAAAATATGGTTATACAAAGTGGAATAACTGTAAATCAAAATGGATACAAAAATTTAAACTAAACAGAATTGATTTAAAATGATAAGAAAAAACAGTAATAAAAATTAAAACCAGAGGCTGAAATTTGGAAAAGTATACTAAAATTTATAAAATTAGGTTAAAAGAATTCTTTTATTCTTTTAAAGAGTTATTTATTTATTTCTCCCCCCATCCTCTCATTGTTTTGTGCTTGCTGTCTGCTCTCTGTGTGTTCTTCTGTGTTTGCTTGTCTTCTCTTTAGGCAGCACTGGGACTGATCCTGGGGCCTTCCGGAGTAAGAGAGA
This sequence comes from Tolypeutes matacus, assembly GCA_026826555.1. NCBI lineage: Eukaryota > Metazoa > Chordata > Mammalia > Cingulata > Chlamyphoridae > Tolypeutes > Tolypeutes matacus. The sequence continues at coordinate 1,317,956 of JAKSZT010053769.1, forward strand.
GCTGCTCGATCTCTTGCACCACCTCAGCTCCCTGGTCGGCTGCACCTCTTATTGTATCTCCTCTGTGTCTCTTTTTGTTGCGTCATCTTGCTGCGCCAGCTCTTCATGTGGGCCAGCTCTCCGTGGGCCAGCATTCCTGCATGGGCCAGCTCTCTGCATGGGCCAGCTTGCCTTTCACCAGGAGGCCCTGGGGATTGAACTTCTGGGCCTCCCATATGGTAGACAGGAACCTAATTGCTTGAGCCATATCTGTTTCCCTTAAACAATTCTTAAGGAAAAAGAAAAAGTCAAGGAGGTAACACAAAAAACAGTGGTAAGATTAAGATAAATTTAACACCCAAAAGATAAAATGGAGTTAAGAATTAACCCAAAGAAAAGGAAAGAAAAGAGTAAAAAACATTAGATGAAGGCAAAGAATGTTTATCATAGAAACATTATTGAGGACTGTCCAGCTATGTTGGGTATATTTTTTCCTGCTATGTACTCCAATGTCTTTATGTATTCTCAGCAATCTGAGGGACAGGGAATCATTGAATGCCATTCCTTTATTTTAACTTAAAAAAAAATTCTACTTGTTCCTGGAATTTTGTATCTATGAAGAGAGAAATCTTCTTCATGCTATCTGAGGAATAATTAAAGCAACAATAATTACCACTACGGTAGCAGATCACAGAAATCTGTTCTATTTCTGCCATGCTCCACTGAATGTTGTTATTTTACTCTCTCTCTTTCTCTTTTCTGTATAAGCAGAAACCTCAGGTGGTTTGTCTACTTAAACCCTCCAAAATGGTAAGGCTGTTTTCATGTACAAATAAAATCCGTACCATACTCAGGAGATTTTTACAGTTTATCAAGCATAACATGTACTTCTTTTTTTTTTTTTTAAGATTTATTTATTTACTTTTATCCATTTTAAAACCCCCCTTCCCCATTTGCTGTTTTGTGTCCATTCGCTGAGTAATTCTCTGTGTCTGTTTTCCTACCATCTCTTCTCATCCTCCTCCTCCACTCTTCACCAGGATTTGATCCTGGAGACCTCCCATGTAGGAGAGAGGTGTTTTGCCACCTGTGCCACCTCAGTTCCTGGCTTTCAGAGCTTTCGGAGCATCTTGTCTTGTCTCTCCCCTGCGTCTCTCTCCTGTTATGTCATCATCCCGCTGCATGGTTCCCGGGTCCTGGCGGCTCACCAGCACACAGAGCCTGGCAGCCCATGCACCTTCTATATATATATATATATATATATTTTTTTTTTTTTTTTACCGGGAGGTCCCGGGGATCGAACCCAGGTCCCTCCATATGGCAGATGGACGCCCAACCATTTGAGCCATATCCGCCCCCCCCATAATTTATGTATTTAATGGGCAAATATTTGCTTCCCAAAACTCAAGAGCAAGAAGTACCACATTATTATTTCAAAGGTAAATTAAGTTTGCCTCAGATTTCTGATTTATGAGAGATTTGGATATTTCCCTCTCTCTACAGAAGAATCTTTGGGCTTAAAAGGTGTTTGGAATTTTTTTGTTTGTTTGTTTGTTTGTTTTTAAAGATTTTCTTTATTTACTTTATCCATTTTAAACACCCCCTTCCCCATTTGCTGTTTTGTGTCCATTTGCTGGGCAATTCTCTGTGTCTGTTTCCTGCCATCTCTTTTCATCCTCCTCCTCCAGTCTTCACCAGGATTCGATCCTGGAGACCTCCCATGTAGGAGAGAGGTATTCTGCTGCCTGCGTCACCTCAGCTCCTGGCTTCTGGAGCTTTCGGAGCATCTCGTCTTGTCTCTCCCCTGTTACATCATCATCCTGCTGCATGGCTCCGGGGCCGACAGCTCAGCGGCGCACAGAGCCTGGCAGCCCATGCGCCTTCGGGAGGTCCCGGGGATCGAACCCAGGTCCCTCCATATGGCAGACAGACGCCCAACCATTTGAGCCCCATCCGCCCCCCGGTGTTTGGAATTTGTGGTAGTTTCCATCATTGCTTTCTCTATCCAATACACAACCAATGAAAACCTGCTCTTCCTACTTCTGTCAAGCAATGTTACCTCTGAGAGGCTCAGAGATGAATTTCACTTATAGCAGACTGAGCCACAAAGAAACTTGCTGTTTCTCTCAAGGACTCAGTGCTTAGGAGCCAGACATCACAGGCATCCTGCCGCCAACTCTTTTCTGGTCTGCTGAGAGCAAAGAGGGACCATATACCATCACTCAAAGATTTCTTCCCTTCCTAGTCTCAGGGAAGATTAGACACATTAGCTTCCATGTCCACCACCTATGGAACCTCAATAGCATCTTCATATCAATCCCACATTTTGTTTTTTCTTTTTAAAATCTGGATAGTGGAGAATTGCTGTCTCAGAAGCTAAAGACCTTCCCTTTGGATCTCTGAAACAATTGACCTTCTTGAGGCAAGAGGGTAAAATAATCTTTCATTTTTTTAGTTTCTTACTGCAGTGAAAGCAATGTCTTAGACAAGAATTTCTGTGTAAATATTTTAGTTTTATCTGAACCCCTTTTATAGGCTGTCACCTAGTTTTGCACTATTTGCCAACCCACTTTTGTATCTCTCTGTGCCAGTGTACCACAACAGCTTATCTCTGCAATTGCTTGGACTGTCACCTGTATTTCTATAGCTCTAGCAAGTTCTTGGCACTATTGGAATTGGTGAATTCATCTGCTCCTGCATGTGTCCTGTTTAAAATTCTGCCTTTTACTCTTGGAAAGTGTTGTCTTCTTTCATTGTCTGCCTTTATCTTTACTTTGATATTTTCCCTTTGCTCTCTTTCTATGCTCTGCTCCTTCTCTGAAAAAAAATGGGAGGAATATTATGGTCTGACCCGTCTTTTAGATGAAAAAATTACCTTTTAGGTTGACATTGACCCTAGACCTTCTTTGATACTTTCCTCATTGCAATACCAAACAGCATCCCCATTCCGCCCCCCTTCCAGAAACGACACAATATTTTACAGCTGGACTGTTTCCTGCCAACTTCCCTGTGGGCTACATTGCTTCCATATTTAGGTATGAAAAGATTTTAATTAGAAACTTACACTCATCAAGGAAAGCTTCCTTTTTATCAGCTAGCTATGTTCTATTCAAGAAAAAAGTAATGGTAATATCCTCTGTTAGCAACTGACTCAGCTTTCACCTATTCTGAAGAAATTTTGGTTAGATATCCATTGTCTTATCACCTGTTCTTAGATCTTTCATTTTTCCTGCTTAGGAAAAAAATAGAGGTGAAAAAAGAAATGGAATTTACCTCCTGGTTTAAGAATTATTAAGCTCTTTGAAATTTCTTTTTTTGTGTTAGAACAATTTTTTTGGTGACTAAATTACCATTTTCTTCAAATATTCTTTTCTTTCATAGAATTTTGCACCATATAAAACCTGCTCTCTTATAAAAATGCTTTAGCCTAAAGTCATTGATATAGTCCTACCAACAACCTGTTTGAGCCCTCTGCTCAAAGAAGCTACTATTTTTTCTTTAGAAACATTTAAATGACCCTTTCAATTTTTCCACAATCCTCTTAAAATCTAGAGCTCTAAAATGGAAGATGAGACTAAAAATCAATTATTAGTTGGTAATTTATTTTCCTTAAGTCACATAACTATGATACCAAATTATATTAAAATGTGCTTTCCTAAATACAATATATGCACTGCTTCCATGCTCATTGGGTATTCTTAATTTTGTAAATTGCACATAATACATCTGAGAATCATGTTATATTTTGGCATTTGGAATTGAAGCTATTTTTCATAAAACCACTTAAAATTTTTTCCTATGCAAATTGGAATGAGAATACCTATTTTCTAACTAAAGGGGAATATTGCTTAGTTATCTGGAGGCACACTAAACAAAGCACCTTCTTGTTGTTTTCTTATTCTACTAGTGCTGTCTCTGAGGTTTCTGACCTATAATGTCAGGGAAATTTCCCTTGATGCCATCTTTGATCCATGTGCACTGTAATTTAAAAAATAAATCATAAATCTAGCTTGAAAGTAGCAAAGATGTTTATATATTTGCAAAAGTTTGCTGGTCTTGGTAAGCATTTAGCTTTCAAAAATTAACATACTAGAAATTAAATATGAATATGTTACTGTACATATAATAGTTATAGAAGGCTTACTGTATTTTATACTTTAAAAAATATAGCTATGCTAATATATCCTACAAAAATTGAAGTTATATGTTTTTTTGCTCTCATTTTGTTATGTATAAAAAATACCTCTCTCTGCCTCTACCTCTGTCCAATATATAATGTTACCACCTTATTTAGAACAATGCATCATCTCTTAGCTTAAGAAAACAGTGCATCTTTTTGTTGTGGAAATGGTTCAAAAAGTTAGGCACACTAAATATGATTTTGGTTTTTATTATATAACAAATGCCACAAACTATATTGACAGCAGAGTCACATCGCTGTACTGAAGATTGAAAATGAGAATTGGAACTTGCTGTGCTAAACTGCTGAGATCACCATCATGCATTATTAATTAAAAATAAATAAGAACTAAAGAAAAAATGACTTTTTGCTTCTGCTGCTTGAAAGATCTGTAGTGCATTATCTTGTCATTAATTCAGTTTTTTTTTACTCCATTATGCATCCAAACTTAACCTATATGGGTGACAAAATTCTCTCTTTGACCTTGCCTTTGTAATTTTTCATAAATTTCCTCCACCCTAGAATGTGTTTTATATTAGCTCGAAACTCAGTTTTCTGAATTTTATATTCACAATCACATAGCCTAGGAATAAAACAGAGGCTGTTGTCATTGATGGGTTATTTAAAAATAACCAAAAATAATATGAGCAAAGCTGTCACCTGGAAACTAGGATTGAGTTCCACATCTTGTTGAATGACCTTGGAAGAAACACTTAGGCTATATCTAGTAGATTCCAAAACAAACAACTGAGGCAGTCAATTGAGTAAAACAACAGTTTAAGAAAGAGAAGATGGAAGAGGAGGAAGAAAAGGAAAAGGAGGAAAAGAGGAAAAAGAAAGAAAAATCAGTTTACTGAAAAAGCCAAATATGTTTTTATGAATTTATTAGATATTGGACTAAAATGACCAACTTTTAAAGGGAAAATCTTAATTTCCCATGCCATCTTTGTTGATTTAAACATATTCTTTCAAAAAGAGTGTCAACATTTCTTCACCCTTGAATGTGGGCTGGACTTGTGACCCTGTTCTAACAAATAGGGTGTAGTAAAACTCCAGTATGTGACTACCAAGGCTAAGTTATAAAAAGAATAGCTTTTGCCTAGTCTTCTGTCTCTTGGATCACTTCTGGGGAAGTCAGTTGCCATGTTATGAGGGTTCTTAAGAAGCCCTGAGAAAGACTTGAGAGAAACGGAGGCTTCTCAAAATAGCCAAAAGAGTTGTCCTTGCTAGTACTCACTAATTTCCCTTCTCCTTTTCTCCCTTGAGCTTACCACATTCACATTTTAACAGCTCCCTATTCTACTGAAACTACTCTTGTAAAAGTCACCAATAACCTCTGCATTGTTTTTATCTTAGTGTCCAGCTACTCACATGTTAACAGTGTTCGATACAGTTGATGGGTTGACTTCCAGGACATCTCTTTGTCAGGGTGTTTCTTCTGAGCCATGGGTTGCTTATTCTCAGTCTCTTTTGCTAGTTCCTCTATTTGCTTAAAATAGAGTATTCCAGGGCTCTCAATTGTTAGATCTTTTCTCTTTTTATTTACACTTTTCCTTTAAGTTTCACTCAGTCTCAGGCTCTACAGATCCTTCAAATTTTGGTTAATTTTAAATGAAAATCTCCAGCCTGGACCTCACTCCTGAACTTCCAATTTGTATAATTAACTGTCTACTTGATATTTCCACTAGGACCTCTGATGGTCATCTCATTCAATGTTCGAATGTTAACACATTCAAAATTAAGCTCCTTATAGTTTACCTTCCAAAACCTGATTTTCTTGCAATCTTTCTCATTACTTAAAGGCATTTTCATTCTTCCAGTTGTTCATGCCAAAATCTTTGAATCATCCTTTTACTCTAAACTTTAATTCAATCTGTCAGGAAATCCTTTTGGCTCTAACTTCAATATATACCCAGAATCTGACCATTTCTCACCACCTCTACATTTACCACTGAAGTAAAAACCACCATCGTCTATCACCAGAATTAATGCTCCAGCTTCCTCACCAGTCACCAAGCATCTGCCATTGGCTCTTTCCATCTACTCTTAACACAACAGAGTACTTTTTTTAAAGATTTATTTTATTTATTTCTCCCCCCACCCCTCATTTGTGCCCACTGTCTGCTTGTCTTCTTTTTTTTTTAGGAGGCACTGGGAACTGAACCTGGGGCCTCCCATGTGGGAGGGAGGTGCCCAATCACTTGAGCCACCTCTGCTCCCTCCTTGTCTCTCATTGGGTTTCCTTGTTGTGTCTCTTCATTGCGTCATCTCATTGCATCATCTTGTTGCTTTACCTCGCGATGTCAGCCCATTATGTCAGCTCATTGTCTTGCTTGTCTTCTTTAGAAGGCACTGGGAACAGAACCCGAGACCTCCCATGAGGTAGGTGGGCACCCAACTCCATGAGCCATATCTGTGTCCCAAGTGCTTCTTTTAAAACACAAATCAGATCCGATCAAACCTCTGCTCATGATTCCCCAGTGGCTTCCCATCTCATCCTAAGTACAAGCTAATGTTGGTGGAAAGGATCTGGACTCAGTTAAAATCTCTGGTCTCAATTGTTACAATTGTCCCTTACTCACTTTGCTTCAGCCCCAGTAGACCTGCTCCCACATCTGGGCCTCTCCTCTGCTGAGACTGCTTTTCCTTTGGAGACCCACATGTCATTTTTCACCTCCAGTAGACCTTTGCTCAAATGTCCCCTTCTCTATGAAGTCTTTTTGACAAACCTATTTAAAATTGTACTTTCCATGTACTCCCTATAATCTTTCCCTTGTTTTTTACATAGCACCATCTAATCTGTTCTGTATTTTATATAATTTATTTATGACCTGCTTCCACTTGCTAATAAATAATAGGCCCTGTGGAGGTCAGAAATTTTTTTTTCACTGCTATATTCTCAACACCAAGAATAGTGCCTGACAGAGAGTATAAATATAAGTAATATTTGTATCACTAATGATATTATACAGAGTAATATATATTAATTTAATTAATGATGTAAAATGTTGGATTTCTTTTACTTTCATGATGACAGGAGCAACACATGCTTGAAAGTTTGTTACTTTTGTTCCTTTATGGGTGCTTAACAGTGGATGGTTCTTAGCACAGGGCACAGAGATGAACAAGAGTAAGAAAACCAGGAACTGCTCAGACTGGATACATGTGGTGGACTAGCATGCAAAAAGTTAGGAAGGGAAACACAAGGGCAATTTGTATAGGAAAGGAAGCTTGTCCTTTCTGTGATATCAAAATTAAAACTGAGATCTGATAAATACAGATATATATGCCAACACAGAGGGAAGCACCAAGGTGTGAAGGGCACTTTTATGAGCTACACATATGCCCAGTTATTCAGACCATAGAAAATGGACAGAATCTTACGGACATATATACATGCAAAAGTAGAAGCAGGCTATCATCTTTCAAACTAGTTGTCAAGGACTAACAATTACTTATGCGGGCATAGCCTTTTACTGTTTTCAAACATAGTATCACTTATATTCCCTTATTTGATCCTAACAACACCTAGAAAAAGGCAGAGTAAGACTCAGTATTTCAATTTTATAGAAATGAAGTGTACCATGCCCTATCACATGCAGCTTCAAATGGGTATAACTAGTTGAAGAACTATTAGGACTCAGATAATCAGTCTCCTAGTCGAAAAACATCCCTTTGCATCATTCTGGGCATCAAGCCAGGCACCCAAAAAGGAACCTTCATCTATTTTGCATGAAATTGCAATATGGCCTTGGCATCATTATCTTCTGCTCCAAGATGCCGAGGGCTGTTCAGAATGAATGGATCCCTGCAGTCAGGGAGGGCTCCACAGTATACATGATAGGGCATTTCTGCTGTATTAGTCATATACTGTACATTAAAATTTATCCCCAAATTTAGTGGTTTAAAACAATAATAGTACTTATTATTGTGGTGGTTTGAAGTTATGTGTACTGCAGAAAATTATGTACTTAAAGTTAAGTCATTCATGTGGGTGTGGACCCATTGCAAGTAGAAGCTTTTGGTGAGTAAGATCTTGACTTAAGATGTGACCACCTCATTCAGGGTGGGTCTTAGTCCTCTTACTCCAGTCCTTTATAAGAGAATGAAATTCAGACAGAGAGAGAAAGCTACGGAAGCAAGAAGCTGGAAAAAATGAAATCCTCTTATGGGAGAGGCCAGCAGAAGCCAGCATGTGCCTTGCCATGTAACAGATGAGTCCAGGATCACTAGCAGCTGGTCTTCAGGAGGAATGTATCAATTTGATGATGCCTTTGTTTAGACATTTTCATGGCCTCAGAGCTGTAAGCTTGTAAGCTAATAAATTTCCATTCTAAAAGCCAATGAATTTCATGGTATCTGCTTTTGGCAGCTCAGCAAACTAAAACAATTATCTTCTAGTTTCTGAGTGCAATGAATTTAGGAGCTGTGTATCCAGGTGATTTTGGCTCAGAGTATCTCATGACGTTACAGTCGAGATGTCTTCAAGGGGCTGCAATCATGTGAAGGCTTGACTAGAGTTGGAAGAACTACTTCTAATGGTGCTCACTCATGCAACTGGCATGTTTTTGTTGGTTCTTGGCAGGAGGCCTCTTTTGCTCACCATGCATACTTTTCCATAGGTTCCTTGGGTATTTTCATGTAATTTTAGCTGGCTTGTCCCAGAACAAGTAATCCATGAGAGCAAGGCAGAAGTCACAATGACTTCTAAGACTTAACCTCAAACATCACATTCCATCATTTCTGCAATATCCAATTAATTTCACAAGTCAGCTCTGTATAGCATGGAAGGCACAACACAAGGGTGTGAATCAGCAGGAGGTGAGGATCACTGGGGGCTAGTTTGGCTAGCCATCACAGCTTGCTACAAGAGAACCAGGATTCACATTTCTAGCAAGGGCATTAAATTTAGAGAATGGGCATGAATGATGATGCCTGGATAAAAGGATTTCTCTAAAGTTTTAAAAATAGCTATTTTAACTCAGTTGCTATTTTTAGAAAAATAGTTTCCAGCTCATACTTTCCTGCCTGCATTCAAAATATACCTCATCATTCAATTCTTCACAAAGCTTTGCAAGATCAATCAGTGCCTGAGGAAAACAGTGAGGAGACTAAATATTTCTACTCACACAGTAATAAAACATCTATTACTGGTGTTCCAAGAGTAGTAATGGTTGCACAATACTCATTAACTGCACATTAACTATCCAGCAAGCATTACCTCATCCTATAGATTCTTTTATAGCACCATCAGTCCAACTATTCTCTAATCAATTTAAGTGCATTTTTGAGTGGAATAAGGGTGAAATCTAGGAATAATTAGCTTACTGTAAGTAGATTTACAATAAAATTTTTAGTTTGGAGGCAAAACTTAAAGCAATCCAGTTGAATGTTATTGATTACACAGAGAATCTCATCACTCTCAGGGAGTTAGTATTGTTTTATTTAACACATAAGAAAGTAACTCTTCACATTAGTAAAACAATTTTCTCAAGATCAAAAAAACAAAAAACAAACTGTGTTGTGTTCCAATAAAACTTTATTTACAAAAACAGGTGCAAGGCTGGATTTGGAACTGGGCTATAATTTGTAGATCCGTTATTTAGACCCTGGCAACTCAGGCTTAAAATGGATAGGACCGTTGTTTTATTTGACTATTTTTGGTTCCACATTGTTTTACAGGGGAATGCATTAAGCAAACATGTTCTAGGAAATAAAATCACCCAGTCCCAGTCAGCTTTTACACAATTATGTTTATTGTACAGTTCTGAATGCATTTGACTTTACAATCTCCAATTCAGACATGGAATAAATGCTTTCTCTGTCAGGAATCTCAGTACTTCTCAAAGTAACTGATTAAGTGATCAAGCAGATCTAAATGAATTAATTACACATCCTCTGTGCCCCCCAGAGCTCATTGTTCATATAACTTTATCACATTTTATTAATTTTAATTTCTCATCTACCTAATTGAAAATTATTTGAGGACTATCATGTCATTTGCATATTTTGTATTGCTTCTAGAACATTGTGCAGCATATAATATATGTTTAAGCAATATGTAATATAAATACATATTTTTTGGTTACTGAATCAAATCAGAAAGTTTCTTATTTTCACCTTTCTAACTTCCTTAAATGGGCTTCCCTTGCTCTTTGGAGACTAAGTCTAATCTCACTTCCACATGAGAGACATGTGGGTTTTTAAAGATAGGTATTATACCACTACTCTCATCTTTTCTCTCGGGCTTAATAAATTCAATTCTCTTAATGATTTTCACATGACATGATCTGTAGTCCCCTTATCCTCGTCATCCACCCCTGAAGTGCTCCCAGTTGTTAGCATCCCTCTTAAGATGCAATGCCCACAACTAAGCACAATATTGTTCAGTAAATTTTTATTTAGCATTTACTATATGGCACTAGAGTAGGCAAGGAACTAATAAGCCCAATGCTTATTCTTAAGTTAAGATCCTTTGGTATTATTATATGTTCCTGGACCAGAAATGAAACACCTTAAAACAGTCAATGACCTTTTTTAGGGTCCTTATCTATTTTTTACTTAAATTCAGAATGGCAAGTGAAGAGTTTGTAAGTTGCTACTGTGACTCTTTTGGAATACTAATGAAGAAAGACTCCTTCACCTGTAACACATATAACTAGCAAGGGATTACTATTCAGAATATGTAAAAAAAATTCTATAGGTCCTTAGAAAAGAACTAGCTACCATATCATTGGAAAAAGATCAGATTATAAAATTCACAGAAGAGGAAATCTCCATGGTCAATAAACCTCTTTAACTATCAGGGAAATGCAAATTAAAACCATTGTGAACAGGCAAAAACTAAAGGGTCAGAATTTGGGCAAGAATAAAGAACCTGGTTGCTCTTGAACACTGAGGAAATAGGGGAATGTAATTAGAGAAGGACATAAGAGGTCTTCAATTGTATTGACAATGATTTCTTTATTTGGATTGTGTGTACACAGGCAATGATATTGTTCTTTATATATTTATATTATACTTTCTGAAATATCTTGTAATGAATTTTTGAAATAATCATTCATATCTGCTGAATACAATATTTGTCATGTCATCTGTAAAGTCTTCCTACAACAATATTTCTTTTTTTTTTTAATTCTTCCTATCACACCTAAATATTCTTTTCAGGTTTATATTATTTTACTCTAGCACTCTTTCAGGCTCTTGTGTTCCAACTACTTTTTTTTTTTTTTTTTTTTTTTTTTTTTACATTTTATTCATACCTTTTTATTAGAGAAGTTGTATGTTTACAGAAAAATCATGTAGAAAGTACATAGTTCCCATATAGCCCTCCTCACATACACAATTTTCCCTCTTATTAACACTTTTCATTAGTGTGGTGCATCTATTTTTAAATGCTACATTTCCTTCCATTGCCATAAGCCATATAATACCCATGTGGGCATACATATTTATTCATGATATAATTCCATGTATACCTTATTTATCATTCCCTGGGTATTTGTGTATAAGTATCTAATGCTAAAAGTTCAGTTGTTTCTTTCCTGATTACTCTAGCTGTTTTTCCTGTGTATCTTTTTCTGTGAATTTTAACCACAGTCATCAAATTTATTTATATTTTGTCTCCAATCCCATTTGTATAGACTGTTTGTTGCTTCTAATTATTTATATTTCCCTACCAAACTTCTAATTTTCCCTAATGAAAGTTTGAAAACTTCAACAGTGCCTTCAACTTTCAATTTCTTATCATAAAAACATGTAAAATATATTTTCAATCGTTTCTCGGCCTTTTGGCTAAGATCAAGTGTAGTATCTGTTCTTATCAGTTTAATATCTGATATGTCCTCTATCCGAGGACAATATATTAAATGGATTTTTGGAGCTGGGAGATGGAATAGGGGCTTGCTCCATCCACTCTGCGCATCGACCTGGTATTGCAGTACTTCCAGGAACGGTGCACCAAAAAAAAAAAAAAAAGAAAGAAAGAAAGAAAAAAAAATATATATATTTTCAGCTCTTTTCTAGAAACATTCCAGCCTTCAACGTTGTAGAAACTCAATTAATATTTGTTAAACTGAGTTGATTTCCAGGACATAACTTCCCATGCAGGCACAGAAGGAGGCAGTGGTGTTAAATACTACAGTGATCCAGATACCCTACAATTAGGCGTGCTGCACAGGGCCTATTGCGTATCTACATCATGGGTTGTTTGCAAGCTTCAATAACTGATAGAATTCTTCACCTCTACCACAACTCAGGAGCCATTCTATTCACTTCACTTTTCCTTCTTCCCAAGGCCTAGATCAGTGTTTTGCAAACCTAACATTAGTGAATCCAGAAATCAGTTCACAACTAGCATTTTTTAAAAATCAAGTGATAGCTTAGCTTGGATTCCCATTGAAAATAGAAGCTGAGACTGCAGTGTATATGCAAGTAGTTTATTTGGGATTTGATCCCAAGAAACAGTAGTGGGGGGTTGAGAATATTGAAAAGGGGAGAAAGAAAAATCTAATCCACAGGTGTGTTATTCTGGTCACCACCATAGGTATGAGGGATGAGAATCCAACAGCAAAGCTCTGAGAAATTGCGAATCATGTGCCTCAGGAGAGGGTGGAGAGGGGAATATTTTTCTCTTGGCCCTTTTCACCTAATATTCAAGGATTACTTCAGACTGTGTTAATTACCTCACACTTTTAGTTTTCTGCACCTGTCAGAATCATTGATGGAGTTCTAGTTTAGTCTCAATCAGAGGTGGTTGAGAACTTCTGGGGCAGAAAGCAAGAAATACCTACTGCAACTGAGGCAAATACTGTCATTGGAATGCCCCAGCCAAGGCTACAGTAAATATTTGGAGCACAAGAGTTGGTGTAACATGTATTAGTCAGCCAAAGGGGTGCTGATGCAAAATACCAGAAATCTGTTGGCTTTTATAAAGGGTATTTGTTTGGGGGAGAAACTTACAGTTACCAGGCCATAAAGCATAAGTTGCCTCCCTCACCAAAGTCTATTGCCACATGTTGGGGCAAGACGGCTGCCGATGTTCAGGCTTCTTGGGTTCCTCTCTTCCCAAGGCTCCATTTTTCTCCTGGCTCAGCTGCTGTGCTTGTGCCACAAGGCCAGCTGTAGACTATCGGGCAAACGGCTCTGTCTCTCTCCCTGGGCTTCTGCCATGTCTAAGGAACTGTCTCTATTCCTCTGTGTTTTTCTCCTATGTGTATACTTCCCAGTCTCCAGCTCAAAACTCAGCATCAAAACTCCAGCTCACTCCTCTGCTCTGCCATGTAGTTTTATCTATGAGTCCCCACCCACCAAGAGAGTGGGGGACTCAACCTCCTATTGACATGGCCCAATCAAAGCCCTAATCATAATTTAATCACACCCAGGTACAGACCAGTTTTCAAACATAATCCAATGTCTATTTTTGGAATTCATTAACAATGCCAAACTGCCACACAACACAAGAAAACAGAATAGAATATATGGGATGAAATGCATGGCATGGGATAGGTTAAAAATACCAGAATTGTCACATATAATGACGGCAATGGTTATTTTAAGAAAATGTATTTCACTTTTCTCTTATGTATATCTGTGAGTGTATATATGCATGTATGCACATAAACACATGAGTTTTTACTCTGTGTATGTGTACTGGATGATGATATAAAAGGTAATTATTGCTCTGAGCTGTGGTCATAAAATTTTGAAAGTCATGCTCTTCTACTCTTGCACATCTTGTCTCTACCTCAGATTTTCTTCTCTATAACCCAGACTGTTTTTTTTATTCCTGTCCTCTGTAATCATTTTATATTGAATCAACATAATCCCTAACAAATAGAACCATAGAAGCTCCTTAAAATTGTTTATCTTTTTTCTATCACTTATAACTGAATAGTTGTTATTTTAATATCTTAAATCAAGTACTATAGCATTTGGACTGAAATAGAATTTACCTAGCAAGTTAGGCAAAAGCTATCTATTGCACTTTGTAGATAAGGAACGATGGCTGCACCTGGGAATACACTTATGAGAAAATCAATAAAATAAAAGTTACCTGTGGACAAGGCATAAAATTTTTTTAAAAAGGCTTCTGGAGTCTGAATCCCATTTCTGTAAAATGAATATGATTTTATGCATTTGTTTAATGCTCAGGTGAAAAAACAAACAAAATAATGTTTAGAGGTAAGAAGGTCTGTTATTTAATTTTTTAAATTTGTTTTGATTATCAGGTTGTCTTCTGTGATCTCCTCCTTTGTAAGAGGGTATTTTTAACTGCTGTTGGGATATTTTCCAAATAGAAGTAAAATGTTTGTACCTAAAGGAAAAGCATTCAATTGTATTTTTCACCTTTTATGGCATTCATGGTGAAAGAGTACATTAGATCATGTGAATTGACAGCTTTGGATGAATTAGTCAAACCCATCTCTCCTTTTTTTGGTTTATCAGGGGCAAAGTCTTTTTCTGCAAGGTGTTCTTAAGGTTCTTCTTAAGAGGAATGCAGTAGAACTCAGGGAAGTAGTATGGAATTTTCTATTCCATGCTTAACATATTTGATATCCTGGGCAATGCAATCATTGTTAAGTAGGCTAAGGAAAGGTCATCTGTGATTCTGAAATTTTCAATCTTATACAATGAAGATCAATGTATATTAATTTCAAGGGTCACCTTATCTTTATTTGGTTTAAAGCAGTTGCTTTTGTTTTAAAAATCTTGTATTAGTGATATCTGGGTGTATCAGCATTTTAAATATAATTTCAAGCACTGGGAGTCATATGTTAAATTGATTGATTTTCCTGTTTTGAATTTGTACATCCATGTTTGTTTTTTTTTGTTTGTTTGTTTTTATCAGTGTGAGACATTATTATTTAATACATGGGTATCCATAGCTTTTAAATGAATAATACTTTTCACTTTCTATTTTCTATTAACCTTAACACCCTGAATGCTATTAAGGATTAATATTAAGGAGTAGCAGCCACTTATTGGAAAGATTTATTTCTGTTCTTAAATGAAATATTTGACAGCATTTCAAAGAACAAGCTAACTAGTCACATTCTTGAATTGTACATAGGGAAGCACGAATCTATAAGCAACATCTCACTAAGTCAACTCACCAGGAGAGAGGCCCACAAAAAGTTTTGATAGTGATAAAATTTTCTCTATGCTGGGAAAGAAATAAATGTTTGAATATAGAAAGATGGATACATAGACAAACAGATAGCTAGCTAGGTAGATAGATAGGGAAAGTATTGAGACATTGTCTTTAAGGCAATAACCAGAATCTCAGACATCTATCCTCAATAGCTTCATAGTGTTTTATTAGAGTTTGCAAAGGAAGTATACAGTAGAGAATAGTGCAAATGACCCCAAATCCCTGCTGGGTCTTTCATTTTAGTGAACTGGGTTGGAGCTTGTGTGATTCAAGAAGATTCATTTTGCTTCTTTAACTTAAGGCTCAGCCTAAGTCAAGCCAAACAGTCAGCTTTGTCCTTTTTCCTGATCTTAAACCTGAAGATTTACTACCCTCACATGTTGAGGAAGCAAAGAAAACTGAACTCGCTGAGATAGAATGCCTATCTCTTTGAAAACCTAGTGTGCACTACCTGCCAACTCACTTGGTCCATGTCTCCAAACCCCTTCTAGACTTTTTAATCTTTTCAAAGGCAGAGAAGCAGGTCTATGCTTGTTTTACTACTCTCCATTTGAAAGGGAACATAGAAAAGGAAGGCAGAAAATGCTTTAAGAAAACAAAACTAATATAATAACCAATATTTTTTTCTGATCTTACTTTGTGCTAGGTACTGTCCTAAGCTCTTTAAATTTACCTTTTAATCCTTATAATGTAAGAACTATTATTCTCCTCATTTTACAGATGAAGAAACCAGAGGTACTAAGAGTTTAGTGAAAGTCCAATATTAAACAGCTAGTGAATGGAGGAGCTGGGGTCCAAAAGAGGAGTTTGAGAAGGTACCAAAGAAATGAAATTCTTTATTCAATTCACTTTTCTCACCTAAAGCTTTGCCCTCTAAACATGTGGCTTCATTGTGCGTACTAAAGTTTTCTTCCTTGGGGTATAGTAGTGGGAGTCAGATTATTTGGTCCATAGAGGGTAAGTCTCCAAACACAATAATTTATTTATAACTTTTGGCCTCTTTTTTTATATTCTTTCTAATTATAGAGTTTCTCTAGTTTCTCAAAGAGAGAAAGGCATAGGCGTTTTTTTGTTTGTTTGATTTTCTTCTTATTTTTTTTGAGAATGGAATCTGTTGAATTATGTGTATTTACTGAGGTGGTTCTACAAACATTTAGCTTCTGTTTGATACCAGTGTCAAAACATCCATGTGTGTTTCCAGAATCACGCATAACTAATCATCTAAAATATCTATTCAGAGCATGTGCCATTGGGAGTTAGTGTCCTATGGGATTGCCTTACCTAGGATGCAATTTTGAAGGGAAGAGCTAATTTTACCAACTTTGTTTTTACATTTATTTTACTCTCCTGATGAACTTGCCTTTCCAAGTATTCTCGAAGGATGAGAGAAATTAATAGTAATGAGCTCATTTGGAAAGAAATGGACTCATGATCATTTTGGCTTTGTTCACTCTGCAGTAATGGCTCCTGCTCATTTTATTTTAAGGAATTTTGCTTAGGCAAGATGCTGAGTGCAGCAAGGTGGTTTTCACTAAAATAAACTTATTGAATTTTGGTGAGGCTCTGGGACAAAAAAAGGAAAGACAATTGCCTATAAAATTGGGAATTGTTATCTTTTGGCAAAGAGGAACAGTAGGTGTATGCAGCTTCTAAGTGATAAACACGTACATTTCTAACTTCATTTGTACACCTGCCAAATCTCCCCAGCAGCTGTCTTCATTACAGCCATCTGAGTACTAATAGAAAAAGTCCAAAATTTCCCAAACAAAATGCATCATAACTAAACTTTAAAAAGGTTTTTATATCATCAACTGGAAAGTTTCTGACAGTATGCATAGTAAATTTTAGAGTGTAAAGTTTTTGGAGATTTTTATTCCTTTTGTTTTACACAGGCGTTGTGGTTTCAAAAGAAAGCACCTTGAATAAATGAGAGTGAAAATGGCAATGGAGTTTCTTTCATGAAGCAGAGTATCTGCTACTGTGTAGAGAGATGCTGGATAGTGAGGCAATCTCGACCTAATCATTTCAAGTAGCTGATCAATATTACACTTTCCTATTTTCATAGCACACAGTTTTGCATGCCTGCTTTCCTACTTCTTCTTGGGAATAAACATGGGAAATATGGAAGGGAGAAAACAGTCCCTATATTTCTTGCAGAGATTCTTTAAGGTGATGATGCTAGCTGAAGTCTGACCAGCTCTAGGAGTTTGCTTACCCAATGTAAATATTCAAAAGTGGACGTTTAGAAGCTTTTCTACTAGGTCTGGCTGGTAATCCTGGATCCAACATTTACTCTGTCACTTTGGGTAATTTGCTTACTCTTTCTGAAGTTACCCATTTATAAAATGGAGATAGGGAATAGCATCTATTTTACATGGTTATTATAACTATTAAATAATATAACATGGGCAAAGTGCTTAGCACATTACCTGGCATATATTGCTAAAGAAAAGCAATTTATCATCTCATTCATATAAAAGCTGATCAAAATTCATGTAGTGATTTTTTTAAATTTAAATTTCTTATTTAGAGGAGTTGTAGGCTTGCAGAAAAAACATACAAAAATAAAGAGTTCCCATATACTCTACCTCCCTATTATAAATATTCTAGTCTATAGTTTTTAATAGGGTGTATTTTCCCCCCAATATACCACCTATTGTAGTTGGGCAGTTTGATGTAATTATGAATTCCAAAAATATAATTGGATCATGCTTGTAAATTGATCTGTTAATCTGGGCATGATTAAGTTATGATTAGGGCATTTACTGGGCCTCGTCAGTAGGGTGTTGAGCCCCACCCCTTGGTGGGTGGGGAATCAAATATAAAAGGCAAGGCAAGAAGAGAGTTGAAGCAGTTTTTGAGAAGCAGTTTTGATGTTGGAGAAAAGGCCCCAGAAGAAGAGAAGTGAGCCGTTCGCCTGATAGTCTACAGCTGACCTTGTGGAGGAACCAGAAGAGCTAAGCCCAGAGAGAAACGCAGCCCCGGGAAGAGAGGAACATAAGCAGCCTGAACCCTGGCAAACGTCGGCAGCTGTCTTGTTCCAACACATGGCAATGGACTTTGGTGAGAAGAAACTTATGCTTTATGGCCTGGTATCTGTGGACTTCTACCCCAAATAAATACCCTTTATAAAGACCAACCCATTTTTGGTATTTCACATTAGCACCCCTTTGGCTGACTAATACACCACCCTATTACTAACACCCTGCAGTAGTGTGGTATATTTGTTAAAATTCATGAAAGAACATTTTTTATGCTTATACTATTAACTATAGTCCATCATTTACAATAGGATTCACTGTGTGGTACAGTCCTATGTTTTTCCTTTAAATTTTAGTCTAGTGACATCTATATGATTTTAAATTTTCCTTTTCAACCACATTCACATAAATATATAATTCTGTGCTGTTAATTATATTCACAATGTCATGTTACCATCACCATAATCCAAACCTTTAAAAATCAACCCAAATAGAAATTCTGTATAAATTAAGCATCAGCTCCCCTTTCTGTATCCACAACCTATCTCCTGGTAACCTATATTCTAGATTCTAATCCTAGACTTGGTTTATTCTAATTATTTCATATCAGCAAGAAAATACAATATTTGTCTTTTTCTGTCTGGTTTATTTCACTCAACATACTGTCTTCAAGGTTTATCCATGTTGTTGCATGAAACCAGAACTTCATTCCTTTTCAGTGCTGAATAATATTCCATGGTATGTATATACCACATTTAGTTTATCCATTCATCTTTTGATGGACACTTGGGTTGCTTCTATACCTTGGCAATTATGAGTAATGACACTATGAACATTAGTGTGCTAATACCTGTTTGAGTCCTTGCTTTTAATTCTTTTGAGTATATACTTATTGCTGGGTCATATGGTAATTCTATACTTGGCTTCCTGAGGAACGGCCAAACAATCTTACACAGTGGCTGCACTATTTTACAATCCCATATGCAATGAATGAGTGTTTCTATTTCTCCACATCCTCTCTAACACTTGTATTTTCTGTGTTTTTTTTTTTTTTGTTGTTGTTGTTGTTGTTTTAAATAGTAGCTATTCTAGTGGGTGTGAAATGGTGTCTCATTGTGGTTTTGATTTGCATTTCCCTAATACCTAATGATGCTGAGCATCTTTTCATGTGTGTTCTTAGCCATTTTTAAATCCTCTTTGGAGAAATGTCTATTTAAGTCTTTTGCCATTTTTAAATTGGTTTTTCTGTCATTTTATTGTTGAGATGTAGGATTTCTTTGTATATTCTGGATATTAAACCCTTATTGGATATGTAGTTTCCAAATATTTTCTCCCATTGAGTAGGTTGTCTTTTCACTTTCAAAAGAAAGAACTTTGATACACAAACATTTTTAATTTTGACAAGGTCCCATTTATTAATTTTTTCCTTGTTTCTTGTGCTTTCTGTGTAAAGTCTAAGAAACCATTGCCTAAGAAAAGAACCAGTAAATACTTCCCTACATTTTCTTCCAGGAGTATTACAGTCCTGGTTCTTATATTTAGGTTTTTGATCCAAAATTATTTGGCCATAGATGTGAGGATCTATTTAACTCTCAGTTTTATTTCATTGGTCCATATGTCAATCCTTGTGCCAGTACCATGCTGTTTTGACCATTGAAGCTTTGTAATAAGCTTTGAAGTCAGAAAGTGTGAATCCTCCAACTTTGTTCTTTTTTTTCAATATGTTTTTGGCTGTTTGGTGCCCTTTGCCCTTCCAAATAAATCCAAAATTGGCTTTTCCTATTCTGCAAATTAGGCTGTTGGAATTTTGATTGGGATTGAGTTGAATCTGTAAATTATTTTGAGTAGAATTGACATCTTAAAATTTACTCTACCAGTCCATGAACAGGGAATGTCCTTCCTTTTATTTAGATCTTTGATTTCTTTTAGCAAAGTTCTGTAGTTTTCTATATATAAGTCCTTTACATCCTTGGTTAAATTAATTCCTAGATATTTTATTTTTTCTACTTGCTATTGTAAATGGAATTTTTTTTTCTTGATTTCAAACTCAGATTGCTTATTACTAATGTATAGAAACACTAGTTATTTGTTATTTTACCCTGCCAGTTTGCTGAATTCATTTATTAACTCTAAAATAGCTTTGTTACAGATTTTTTGCATGTGATTTTCTGCATATAGGATCATGCTATCTGCAAATAATGAAAGTTTTACTTGTTCCTTTCCAATTTGTATGTGTTTTACTTCTTAATCTTGCTTAACTTTCTGGCTAGAACTTCCAGCACAATGTGGAATAGTAGTGATGATATTGGGCACCCTTGTCTTATTCCAGATTTTGGAGGGAAAGCTCTCAGTCTTTCACCATTGAGTATGGTGTTAGCTGTGGGTTTTTCATATTTTCTCTTTATCATGTTGAAGAAGTTTCCCTCTATTCCTATTTTTGTAAGTGTTTTTATCAAGAAAGGATGCTGAATTTTGTCAAATGCCTTTTCTGAGTCAATTGAGATAATCATGTGACTTTTTTCCTTTCATTTTGTTAATGTGGTATATTACATTAATTGTTTTTCTTGTGTTGAATTTCCTTAAAAATCTGGGATAAAATCCACTTAAACTTGGTGTGTAATTATTTTGGTGTGCTGTTGGATACTATTTGCAAATTTTGCTGAGGATTTTTGCATCTATATTCATAAGAGAAATTGGTCTGTAATTTTTTTCCTGTAGTATTTTTTTTATTCAATAAATTTTACTTGTTTTCTCCAATCAATTTAGAATAATCTATCTTTCTTTTTTCTTTATCTAAACTAAAAATCTGTAGTTTTTCCTCCCAAAAATGCAATCATGTTCTTATAAACTGCAATCTCTGATTTTCTTGTCAGCCTGCTTCAAGGAAATCCATGTATTTAATATGCTTGCTTGCAGTTTGGCCCATACCAAATGGTTGTTTAAACCAAATATCTGAACAGCACACTGAGCTGAACCTTCTGGAGAAAGTATCATCAAACAGCCAAGACCACTGCGTAGTTGAAGAGAAGACCACACATCCTGAGCTCCCCAGTCTGGTGTGAGGGGGGGCAGCTGATAACTGGATATGCAGTGTTACCAGACAATACTGGTCCTAAATCACTCCTTCTGCCTGCTGCTGCCACAAACAGTAGGAATAGAATCCCCTTCATACTTGACTTAATCCTCAGGGTTTCATCTGGTCTTTTATGGGCAGAGGTTACCGAAATTCACATGGAATGCCAAAATTTACACATGGCTTCTTGATTTTTTCACAGGGACAAACATCAGAAATTGATCCCTCATTACTACAACATTGCACTGACTTTCTGATTTCAGAAGCAACTTTACTCTCTCTGCAACCCACTCAAAATTTTTCTTTACCATCTGGAGTCCATTAGGAGTTACTTTCTTCAGATCACGATACGACTGCTTATCTTTTTGTTGGTTTCAATCTCCTGATGGTCAGTCTCCAGGAATCATTATCAATAACATCAGCAAGAACAATTTCTTTGGTGGTTACATTAGCACAAAATCTAATCTTCATATCAACCAATGTGGAGTTGTGTGGCAACCAAGATTTTTCTAGTAATCAAAAATTGCCTGCACTCCGTGTGTGACTTTGCTGTGACCTAAAACTTCTTTGAAAATTAAATGAAAAATTGGGAGACAATGGGGATTGAGAGGAGGAAGGTGTCATGGCACACCAGACATCCGATAACACAGTGATAAAGGGAAGGAAAAAGGGGAAAAAAGAAGAGAGAAAGGAAATAAAAATGAATATTAAAGGCATTTCCTTTGCTTTTTTGCCCATTTTTTGAATGTCCCAATCCACTAATTATATTTTATTTTGTTTTGTTCTTTGTTTGATTATTTGTTTTTTTTTCCTTCTCTCTCTTTTTTTTTTTCCCCCCTGAGTTTCCTTATGTTTGTCTCTTGCATGTAAGCTTATCACACTTGTTTCTTTTTCCTAGTAAGTGTATTTGATTATTTTATGGACTAAATGTTCATGGAGGATTTGGATCACAGAAGGGTTACAATGGGTACTGCGGGGGATTATTGGGGGGAGGGTGTCTGGGGGGGGGTTCGTGGGGATTGGTTCAACCGAATATGCATGAAAGATATACAAAATCATTCAAAGGATCGGGGGATGGGGCAGGGTCACGATGGGTGGATAATCACACAATAAATGAGGGAATCTGAATTCCTAGCCTGGAGAGCTCTGCCACAATCTCCAAGGGAGCAGCAATAGTCCTCTGAGTGTAGGCACAGTGCCTTTCAAAATAGGATGACCCACTGATGTGTTTTTTTTTTTTTTTTAATTGATGACTACCCTTGTGAGTTTTTGCTCTTGTAAATGAGACTTAGCCTGCAGTTGTGGGGTGCCTAAGGGTTGCCACCTGAGAGCCTCCTTGTTGCTCAAATGTGGCCTCTCTCTAAGCCAAACTCAGCATATGATTGCATTACCTTCCCCCCAACGTGGGACATGACTCCCGGGGATGAGCCTCCCTGGCAACGAGGGACGATTATTGCTAATTGAAAACTTTTCCCAAGTGCCAACTGGCAACACAACTGGAAAAAGACCTTGAATAAAAGGGGGAAACGGTAAAGACAAATGAGTTCAAGTGGCTAAGAGACTTCAAAGAGAGTCGGGAGGTCATCCCAGAGGTAACTCTTACTCACACCTCAGTAGGAGCTCATAGAACATCTAAGTGCCTATCACCCCACTCAGTGGGGTTCCTGAGAGTTCCAGAGACACCCTGGTCTTATATAAGGGGGGATAGCCCCAGAGACTGATGCCTTATCAGTGGGTTCTATTTTGGAATCTGTGCTCCTGAGAGTGACAGAATTAGACTCAAATAAGTCCTCCCTGCACATGGTTCACCAGTCCCTTCTATTCAAACCTACATGCGATGCTGGAGTTTCTTAGGTATACATCCAGAGACTGGAGCCTCCCGCCTACCTATGTGCCAGGTGTGCATGAAATCTAGGTGGAGCTGCAACTCCTACCCTACAGCTCAATGGACTCATCCAAGTCACCTGGTGAGGAGACAACAATGGGAAATGGCCATCCCAGGGAATGGAGAGGGCCTGCATCTGCAGGCAGGATCATCCCACCCACCATATCCATGGGATATAAGCCCTCTCTCACTTGGAGTTGGAGTGGACATCACCATCCCATTCGCCTCTGGATTGGGGGAAGAACTATGGACTAGAGTGGACTTGATGGTATTCTCTTGCTCACATATGGTGATTCTTGCAATGCAAGAAATTATAACAATGAGGTGGAGCCAGTGGACACTTGACAGTTTTTGGGTAGGGAGGGGATGAGCAGTTGAAATACAGGGGCTTCTTTGGGAGTTGGAGGTTGTCCTGAGTACTGTTGTGGCAATGGATGTAGGCCATTTTAAATCAGCACACACCACTCAGAACTGAGTGGGAGAGAGTGTGGTCTACAGTGTGAACTCTGGTCTATGGTTGGTGGCAAGGCTCCAGGATGTGTAAGTTCATTGAGGGTGGTGGGCCACACTGTGGGAGATGTTTGTGTGGGATGTGGTGGGAGGTGTGGGAGGTGGGCAATGTGGGAATCCCAGTGGGTTCCGTGTAATATTTTGGGTAATCTAAGCACCTCTTAAAATATACGCATATATATGATAAAATAAAAAATTTGATAAATTAAAAAAAAAAAAATTGCCTATGTAGCATGACACATAATATCCATTTCAGTTTGGCTTATAACTAATCCAGCAAAGCAAAATTTTGCAGCAATTAGCTGTTCCTCAGATCACTGTGGATCATTATTGGCATCATCCTGCTTCTTGTGACAGCTGAGAAATACAACTGGTAATTTTATTTGAGATTGCAGCTTTCCCTTCCAGGTGATTCTTTCTAGCAGCATGTCCTGCTGTAGTCCAGTCCTTAGACTGCATATGGACTTTTTCAGGGCTGTCTAAGAATTCATAGACTTCTTTTGTTTTACCCTCATAGAGATTTTACTATGATCTGTAGAGCTTATAGGTACAGGTTTCCTCATTGTAGAAAATATTCTGGTCCAATGATTTGATTTTGTGGAGCTGTTGCTTAATATCATCTGGATCTCTCCATAGAGTCCTTCTGATCTTAATTCAATTTTTCCTCGGCTGTTGCTATTATTGCTTAGTGGGCTGGGGGCAACAACTGCACTAGTAATAGAAGCAGGAATCAAAGCTCACAGACTCACCTGTAGTATTCTTGACTGGCTTTGGTGGTAGGGTGATGTTGACCTCAAAGAATGATTTAGGCAGTATTCCTTTCTCTTCAATTTTTCGGAACAGTTTGAGCAGGATTGGTATTAATTCTTCTTGGAATGTTTGGTAACCAGTGAAGTGATCTGGTCCTGGGCTTTTTTTTTTGTTGTTGGGAGGTTATTTATTTATTTATTTATTTTAC
This sequence comes from Tolypeutes matacus, assembly GCA_026826555.1. Classification (NCBI taxonomy): domain Eukaryota; kingdom Metazoa; phylum Chordata; class Mammalia; order Cingulata; family Chlamyphoridae; genus Tolypeutes; species Tolypeutes matacus. The sequence continues at coordinate 1,342,674 of JAKSZT010053769.1, forward strand.
TAGAGAAGTTGTGGGTTTACAGAGCAATCAAACATAAAATACAAGATTCCCATATACCAACCACCAGCAACAACTTGCATTGATGTGGAATATTTGGTACAATTTATGATAGCACATTTTTATAATTATACTATTAATAAATGTCCATGGTTTACCAAAATATTTCCATCATTCAAATAGGATCCCTATACATTTAAAAAAAATTTTTTTTTATATTTTAAAAAATGCTTAGATTACATAAATGTTACACAAAAATTACAGGGATTCCCATGTTCCCCACCTCCCACACCTCCCATAACTTTGTTGGGAGGTTTTTGATGACTGATTCAATTTCTTTACTTGTAATCTGTCTGTTGAGATCCTCTGTTTCTTGAAGAGTCAAAGTAGTTTTCTCATGTGATTCTGGGAATTTGTCCATTTCATCTATATTGTTTAATTTGTTGGCATCCGGTTTTTAACAGTGTCTTCTTATGATCTTTTTTATTTCTGTGGGGTCAGTAGTAATGTCCCCCCTCTCATTTCTGATTTTATTTATTTGCATCTTCTCTCTATTTTCCTTTGTCAGTCTAGCTCTTTGTCAATTTTCTTGTTCTTTTCAATGAGTCAACTTTGGGTTTTGTTAATGCTCTCTATTGTTTTATTATTATCAATTTCATTTATTTCTGCTCTAATCTTTGTTATTTCTTCCCTTCTGCTTGCTTTATTTTTTTAGTTTTCTGGCTGTTATTGATTTCCAGCTTCATATCATTATGGTCATAAAAGATGCTTTGTATGATTTCAAATGTATATCCTGTTGTTTTGGGGTGCAATGTTCTATATATATCTGTTGGGTATAGTTCATTTATCATATTGTTCAAGTTCTCTGTTTTCTTTCTGATCTTCTGTCTAGATGCTATCTATTGATGAAAGTGGTGCATTGAAGTCTCCAACTTTTATTGTATAGTTGTCCATTTCTCCTTTCAGTTTTGCCATTGTTTCCCGCTGTATTTTGGGGCACTATGGTTAGGTCCATAAACATTTATGGTTTTTATTTCTTCTTGGTGGATTGCCCCTTTTTAAACATATAGCATACTTTGTCTCTTATAATAAATTTTGACTTAAGTCTACTTTGTCCGATATTAGTATAGCTACCCCAGCTCTTTTTTTGTTACTGTTTGCATGGAATATATTTTTCCATCCTTTCTCTTTCGGTCTATTTGTGTCTTTGAATCTAAGGTGAGTCTCTTGTAAACTACATACATAATTGAATCATGCTTTTTTTATCCATTCTACCAATATCTGTCTTTTGATCTGGGAATTTAATCCATGAACATTCAGTGTTACTACTGTAAAGACAGAACTTACTTTAGACTTTCTGGTCTTTGGTTTATATACGTGATATCTTTTTTATCTTTTTTTCTACATTGCACTCTCTTTTTCTGTATATTTGATCTTTTGTGACATATGTCATGATCCCTTTCTCATTTCTGTTTCTGCATTTTTAAATACTTTCTTTTTAGTTACCCTGGGGTTTGCATATACACAATCTACATGTGTAAGTACTAATTTGAAAAGACACCTTCTTAGCTTCAATAGCATACATGTTCTCTGCTGCCACACCCCTCTGTTTCCCTCTTTATGTTGTTTTTATCCCACTTTTTCTCTTTATATTTTGCACATCCATTATTAGGAGATAGTCTCTTTTCTTATTCAATTGTATTCAGACTCTTACAGGAATTAAAGAGCAGATATATATATTGAGGATATGGCACTATTGGGTTTTGTATTTACTTTTTAATTACCTTTACAGAAGATCTTAATTTCTTCACAGAACTCCAAGACCCTCTCTCCTGTCTTTTCCTGTTAACCTGTAGAACTCTGTTTAGTAATTCTTGTAAGGCAGATCTCTTTTTGACAAACTATCCAGTTTCTTTTTATCTGTGATTATTTTAAACTCCCCCTCAGTTTTTTTTTAAGAGGTACCTGGGATTGAACCCAGGACCTCATATGTGGGAAGCAGGCTCTCAACCACTTGAGCTACATCTGCTCCCTCCCCCACAGTTTTGAAGGATAGTTTTGCCAGAGAAAGACTTTTTGTAGGCAGTTTTCTCTCCAGTTCCTTAAATATATTGCACCACTGCTTTCTTGCCTCCATGGCTAGTTTCTGATGAGAAATTGGCACTTAGTCTTATTGAGGATCACTTCTATGTGACAAATTGCTTTTTTCTAGCTGCTTTTAGAATTCTCTATCACTGGCATTTGATATTCTGATTAGAATGTGTCTTGGAGTAGGTCTATTTGGTTTTAATCTTTACAGAGTATTTTGTACTTCCTGGATATGTATTTGTATATCTTTTATAAAAGTTGGTACATTTTCAGCCATTATTTCCTCAAATATTCTTTCTGCACCTTTTCCCTTCTCTTCACCTTCTGGGACACCCATGATGTGTATATTTGTGCACTTCATGCTGTCACTCAAATCCCTCAGACACTCTTCAACTTTTTCTATTCTTTTTTCTATCTTTTCTTCTGACTATATGTTTTCTATTGTCCTGTCTTCTAGTTCACTGATTGTTTCTTTTGTCTGTTCAAATATGCTGTTGCATGCCTCCAGTGTACTTTTATTTAACATTATTTTGTCTTTCATCCCCATAATTTCTAATATTTTTATACTTTCAAATTCTTCTTTATGCTCACACATTGTCTTCGAAACATCCTTTAGCTTTTATTCTGAACTTGAGAGTAGCCTATGTTTAACTGTTCAGATTTTCTTAGCTCTTCTTTATCAGTTTCTTACCCTGGATATGCAATACTGTTTTTGTGTGTGTGTGTATTTTTTTCACTTTTTAATTTTTTTATTTTAATTTTTTATTTTTAAAGAAGCTTTAGATTACATAAATATTGCATAAAAAATACAGGGGATTCCCTTATGCCCCATTCCCTCCCCCTCCCACAATTTCCCACATGCCTTCCACTTTTTAAAAATAAAATTTTTATATTTTTTTAAAAAGATACTTAGATTACATAAATATAACACAAAAAATATAGGGATTCCCATGTGCCCCAACTCCCACACCTCCCACAACCTCCCACAAAAACATCCTTCATTAGTGTGGCACATTAGTTGCAATTGATAAATACATCCTGGGGTTTTGCCATACTGTTTTTAAGGTTCCATTTTTTGTGATCTTGTTTAGCCTCCAAGAAGAAGTTTCCTTTCTTCTGTTCATTCTCTGGGAATCTCAATCTGTTCTATTTGTTTTTGTTCTGAATTTTCTCTCTAGATCCTATGATTTTTTTAAATTTTCTCTCTTGCTTAGTGCCCCCTTTCTTTATACTTTTCAGTTCTGGGACCCATCCTGTCTTACAGTAATTCAGCCCCACCCCCACTCTTTTTTTTCATGTGAGGCTTTTCTGCCTCTGGTTTCTTCCCTGTTAAGGTATCCCTCCTCAGTTATCCAGATGAGGTCAATCCAGAATAGTCTGTTTGCCTTTTGGTGACCCAGCAGAGACTGGATTAAGTGTGCATACCTGTTTCCAACAGGTATGCTGTGATCCATCTCTCTTTTTTTCTCCTGGGGGACCTTTTGTATGCAGCATTTCTCAGCAGCTCATATTCCATCCTGATTCTCTGTGGACTTGGGTCCCTGTGCTTGGATATACATGAGGTTCTAACTGGCTGCTCTGAGTGGGTCTATAGTCTGCATCCATGGCAGGAAGCATCAGGGCTCTGCTGCCTCTGTGTGATTCCTGAGTTGCATGTGCCTGAGCAAGTGGGAGACGTACAGATGGGGGGGTCCAGCAAGAAAACCCCCTATCTGATCTTGCAGATTACTTTTCTTTTTCTTCAATTCAGTTTTTGTTTAGTTCTTTTCCAGTTCTATCATCCTTCAGAGTTCTAATCAAGGTGGATTTTTCTTTTATTTGTTGATTCTGAAGGAGACTTTTCAAGGGGATGTCTTTAGTCACCATGTTGATGACATCACTCCATGAATTGATTTTTACTGTCTGGTAAGGACTTGTTTAGGCAGGCTTATGAAAGTTCTGAAGGCTACAAGGCAACACTGTAGGCATCCTTAATGGGGCCTATGTAGGAATTCAGGCTGTGTTGCATAGTGAGGCCTCATTCTTATCATAGAGAGAAAGCTCTAGTCCCCAAAGAGGGAAAGAGACAATGGCCTTCCTTGTGTGTACCTGTGTGTGTGCATGTGTGTATTGTTTATATTTGATTGGGGGAAAGTGAGTACACATGAGATTGTAGCAGACATGAACCTCAAAGTTGTAAGTCCTCCCTTATCAGTTACAGTCCAAGGGAGTTGTGAATAACATTTAGAAATTGACTCAGAGTCTACTGCACATTGGTGCTGAATGACATAGAGGAATGGGTGTCAGTGATTTAACTTCTTTTTTTCTACTAGATGAATCAATAAAACAGTTCTTATTTTTTATTTTTAAAATTGCATCATCTTTTGGTTTTTGAGGTTGCCCAGTAACACTACAAAGTTGATGAATTTCAAAAGAAGAAACAACTAACTTTGAATTCACTTTTTCTCATTTATTGCTATGGAGTTCAGTCAAGTCCACCTCTTTGTACTAAGTCCATGTTGATACAATGGGAGTAGGGTGTTTAATATTTACTTGTGGCAGTTTGTGATTATTTTATGAATCCCAAAGGAGAAAGATTATGTTTTTAAACTAATTTATTCCTGTGGGTGTGATACCATTTGATTACATTAAATTCAGTTGAGGGCCCTTTGATTAGGTTACTGGATAAGATTGCTTTAGGGCTTTTGATTGGGCTACATCAGTGAGCTGTGACTCAGGTTGAATCTCTGCCCCCTTGCTGGGTCTGATATAAAGGGAGACACAGAAAGAGACAGACGGACACAGGAAAAGGAAGCTCCCATGTTTGATCCTGCTATGTAAGAAATATAACTGGGGGATCACTTAAGCATGGAGCCCCAGAAGGTTGGAACTACAGAGCAGCTCAAGAGAAGATAAGCCCTGATAGCTTACAGCTGAACTCAGGAAGAAAGCGGAACAGCCAAAACTGATATAGAAGGCCTAGAAAGAGACATGCCCTAAGCCACATTGCCCTCATCTGAGCTCAAACCTCAGCAGAAATCAGAGCTCAACATGTGCCAGCTGACTTTGGTGAGAAAGAATCTCTGATGGTGCCTCAGTTTGGACTTTTCATGGCCTTGGAACTAAGTTTTTACCCCAAATAAATCCTCTTTTATATGAGCCAAAACATTTCTGGTACTTTGCATTGGCAGCCCTTTGACAAACTAAAATACTACCTTCTAGGATTATGGTGAGAATTGATGTGAATAATATATGAAATATCTAGGATAGTATTTGGCTTAGAGTAGGTGCTTGATATATACAATTTGTCTCTTACCTTTTAATAATGGGGTTATTGTTAAACAATGGGGATGTGGTAGCTCAAAAGTTTATGGAAGTGAACAATAAAATATATGTGAAGGATAGTCTTTTTCATAAAAATAGAGTAATTGAAGCAGATGATATTAGAAGATGATGATTCAGTGAAGCCAAAAACAGTAATCAATAACCAGCTTATTGAACTCTATTATACACTACATACTGTTAACTTCCTAGCATACATCATCATAAAAACCAGCCCTCAGAAAAGCCCTATGATATTAACACTATTTATCCACATTTTATAAATGAGCAAACAAGTGAGAGAGAAGTAATAGTGTGTTCTTTTTTGAGGGGAGTTGTTGCTAAATATTGCTCTTGTTACATTTGGAAGTTAAAGAAAAAACATATGTAACCCCACAAATAAGTAGACAAGTTCTAGCTCATTTTCTTAAAACTCTTGGTTATTTTTCTCATCTACCTAAGTATGACAAAAGAGAAATATAAGGATTTTCCATACTTTAGTTTTACATTAGACATTTAAAACACTGACAGGAAGGCAGATACTATTTTAAAGTACTGCTTAAAAAGTAATAATAATACTTTAATAATGACACCTCTAACTTGTCTAGGGTATATATTTTTGAAAGAGTTTTAGCATTTCACAAACCTTCATTCCTAAGACACAACAAAGGAGAGAGACCAGGGGGTTCCACCAGAATCCTGAGCCTTTATTCCACACTTAGTGCAATCTAGCTTTGTAACTTTGGGAAAGTGAAAATTTTTGAACTTCTCTTTTCTTAATCATTAAAATGAGAGGGTGGCCTAGATCTTCTGTTAGATCACTTCAAATCCTAAAAATTGTTTCAAGGTCATATAAATCAAAATAAACAAACAAAACCATTTGAATGGCTTTTTTTTTTTATATATATATATAAAGGCATCACCACAAAAAATTAGCGAAATATTTCCCACTACCTGGATTTCTACCAACCTGATGAAATGGATAGTCAAACTTATTCACAAGCTATTATTATAAGAAATATTCAATTAAATATTTATTCTTTCAAGGATTGCAGACTGGTTAAATACATGTTCACTGAAAATGAGTATTAATTTAAATTCTCTTACATTTCAGATGTTACTGTTGAATGATAAATATCAATAAAATTCTTTCCAAATCAATCCATATTGATATTTTTCATATTTTAATCTGTTTAGTTCATGTTAAATATAACATTTTCCTTTTTTGAATTGCATGTAGTGAGAAAATTATAGTATCTCTAGTAATAACACAAATAGAAAGTGTTCTACACAACTCCTCCATTTTATCTCTCACACACCCTCAGACAATGTCCCACTCTGACCCTACCTGCCGTCCTCCCCATCTCCTTCCAGAGAGCCCCCCCACCAAAAGTGTTCTATAACCAGTTCATATGGCATATTTAATTTACTCTTCACCCCTTACCAGGAGAATGCTTCAAGCTGGCATTATAAGAGGTATAAGAAGACTTGTGTTTAAAATTAAAGGGCAAGTGGAGTGGTTTCAGATTTAGGTAATATGGGGGAAACATTAGCAAATGAAATAAACATGATTTGGGGCTTTCTAGCACTTAAAGGCATCGTTCGCTTTGAACTCTTAATTATTTATGACACAGAAGGAGGCACTTGGTAAATAACAGGAAAAGCACAGAAATCAAACACAGATTGTGGTATTTACTAACTTTAACTCAAGCCTGGTGATAATTCATTTACTCTGAATTACTTCCCGAAGAATAGTTAGATTCGAGGGAAAAATAAATGAGACCATTAGCAAATGACTAAGAAAACGTCACAAGAAAAAAAAATAACCCTTCTGATTTGATGTTAAAGCAAATTCTGTAAAGTAACCATAATCTGAAAATATTCTTTCTAAGAACTGAATGTTTAATAAATAGGCAGTCTTATTTCAGTATAAATAAATGATATGTTTTATGAAATGTAATATATCTCTTCCAGAGCAGTAAATAAACAAATATTCACAGGAAAGTTTTATGTAAATTGCTATATATATATATATATATATATATGTAAATAAAGATATATGTATGTATATGTGTATATGTATATATGTATAAAAACTTTAGATATATGTGTGTTTAGGTATATATGTTGATATATATATATATATATATATATATAAAAACATTAAAATATACTGCTAGAATACCTTCAAAATTTGCCTTGAAAGAAGCACTTGGTAATATTTATTATTCAATTATTCTTTGATTTGTTCAAAGTTTGAAAAGCTACTGACTCTTAAAAAAAAAAAAAAAGCCACCTCAAACATTATACAAACTACTCTGAATTATATTCTACCTATTATTCCAAACCAAATTAGAATTTACAGGAAAATTGAACTCTTGAATTGTCTCTTTCATTTACTGCATTTTATTTATTTATTTTATTTATTTATTTTTTTAAAGATTTTATTTATTTATTCATTTATCCCCCCCTTGCTGCTTGTGCTCACTGGGTCAGCTAACTACGCCACGCGGGCGGGGTAAACGGGAGCCCTACTGATTGAGCCACAGCCGCTTCCCATCATTTACTGCATTTTAATCTCCTCTGTGATATGCCAATAATTATCCTGTACTTTTAAAGCATTTTCCTTCAGAACTTCTCAGAAGTTAACCTACTTTTCATTTAAATGGGTTTCTACTTGTGAATTTCACTTCAGATGCTTTGGGCTTGATTCTCAAAGATTTGGCTAGCCACCTTTTTCTGGAAAGGAAATGGTCATAAAGATGATTCTTTCTCTTGAATTCAGTAGTGAGTCCTTTCATTGTCATCTGCTTCTGATCACATCTGGCTTATTCATTATTTAACAGACAGATTTATTTTTTAAAAAGGTAGAAGTCAGAATAATTTTCTCGTGGAATTTTCCTTAAAATTTCACTAAGTATAACTTTATAAAATTCATTATTTTTACTGCTCAAGTTCATGGCAAACTCCCTTTTAAATATAAACAAATCATTTATTTTGGATTTCAGTTGGTGCAGTCCAAATAAAATAATAACTATGAACACAAGTGATGCCTTTACCTCTTCTCTCATGTATCATTGCACCCTTATTTTGTTTCTTCTTTTCCTTCTCTCTCCTCTACCTCATATATAAATTATCTGGTTGCAAATATTCCCCACTAATGTAGATTACATTATTGATTGTTTGAATTCTGAGACAGTAAGATCTGTTTCATGGGAAACATTAAGCATTTTTGGTAGAATGCAACCTATAGTTTGCATTTGCAAGGAAACTGTACAAGATGAGAAACATTAAAGGAAGGCAAGCTTTACTGAATTTGCAATGTTGCTCAAGATAGTACCAGTATAAGCTTACTGTATAAAAAGGTGCTTGGAAAAGCAGGATTTATGTATGTGTGTATTTATTTATTCCCCAAGACAAGCTGCAGGTAAAGAGACACATAGATTCTAGAATGTGAAGGGAAAAACACTGAGGAGGATGAAAATCCTGCAACCTTTTGTGATTCCTTCTAGACTGATTTCCTGAGGGTTTTGCTCTTTCTCACTGGTCACAGGAGATAAGAAGGAAACAACTGGTATATGTGGGACAGACTGGCCAGAAAGCTCCACTCCTGGCTCATGAGATATAAGGGTAAAGAAACGAGAGTAGACAGGATGGTTTCAAAAAGGCCTACTGGCAAAGAAAGAAAACCAGGCTCCTAAAATGTAGATGAGGAAAGGTAGTCTAAGCTGGAGTTTTGGTTTAAAACAAAGATGTATGGAATCATGAAGTAGAGTTAGTGTGAGCATGACTTTTACTTGAAGGAGGAAGCCCACCAAACAGATCAAACATTGCATAGTGTTATACTTTCAGGAACAGTGTCCAAACAAAACCAAAGGTTGAAGACCAGCACTGGGGATGACTTTTAACCCAAATCTAAAATTGGTAAGTTAATATAAGAAAAAAGTGAGTGTGTATATTATAAAATATTCATAAGATATTAACTCTTAAATGTTGAACGAAGGAAACTATCTTTATTGTTAAAACTTGTTTCAAATCAACTATTTTAGTAATTTCGGCTTTTTATTAAAATGGAGGAAGAAAAGTATGCTCTTCTCTATCTAAAATCAAATGATATCACTTTAGTTTTACTTTTTCAAACTAGTGTGACTAGATACCATTATTATTGTCTGGCTGTAGTCTTTCTAAACCAAGACATGTATAACAAAAACTTGAAGGAATTTGAATTGTAAAATAAAATAACAAACATTATCTCAATACTTAATTTAAGTATGTGAATTATTAAGTTTTTAAAATTGCTTTTTTTATTTTTTGGTTATTTCAATTTTGACTTTCAATGACTTAGGAAGATTTTTTAAATTATTTTATCTGAGAAATATATTAAAATCTAAAAAACCTGACAACCTCTGTAAACACCATTCCTCAATTATCCCCATTATCATCATGCATTATTTATTCAGGAGAAGGGAAGTAATTTTAATATTTGTATAATAAAACATAGTTATGTAAATTGTTTCTAAAATTAATCAGAGTTCTCTAAAACCAAATATTTTGGAAATAATTTCTTTTCTATCACTCATATACTTTTCTTTTATTGGATAATTCAGATTTGACTATACTTATTATTATTTTAAAAGTCTCTGAGTAATGTTTGACCAATATGAACTATTCCTGGAGATAGGAGTGGTTCTGGAGTATGTTGATGTATTGTGAAAATGTGGCCAAAGAATTTAAGCTGCTCAGGCATAATGAAAAAAAAAAAAGTTTTGTGAGGGGCTCTTCCAGCTCTAATTATATTTGTTATTCTAAAATGTACTAATGGGACTAATTTAGAGAAATTAAAATATGAGAGAAAATAAATAATAATTTTGTCCATGAAAAGATACCAGAGAGTGAGGATAATATTCAGGTGTTTGAAGTACAAATCCTCAAGACTTAGGAAAGTAATACATAATTTAAAAATCAAAGCAAGATAAAAAATTTTAAAGATTTTTTTTCACATTTGTATAAGTCAAATTCCCAAATGACTCTAAAATATAACTGAATTTTCCAGTAACTTAATAATAGTTAAAAAAATTAGATGTCATTATGTTTTTCAAAGCATATATTTATGGGAAACCAATGGAAAATTGACGTTTACAAAGGCTTGTTGATTTGATGATATTGCTTTCTATTTTCAAATACTTATTTGCCCTTTTCTCAAGTTGAGGGGTTTTTAGTTTAGAATGTTTATAAACTAGTAGAACTAAATACAATCCAACACAAGATCAAAAGATCTAGGAATTTATTCTTGAATTTACAGATTTCATTGTTCTGAAATATTAATACCATATTTTTGGCAGTAAAAATAAAACCAAAGGATCATTTATTTAAAACCAAAGGATCATTTAGAAATCTTCATTTATGCATTTATTAAGCACCAAAATATTTTGAACTGATCTTTCAGCTGCATGAATAAAAGGGAACCTCTATTTCTGCCTGTGTGTTTTCTTATATAAAAAGGCAAAAGTGATAGAAAGTAATAGCTGAATGAGCAATTTTCAATAATACTTTTAAATCCCCTTCCATAATATAAATTTCAATGTCTTAAAATTAATATGGACTATATATAATTGAGGTCTTTTCCATTCTTCAGTTAAATTTATTATGCCAAATTGAATGTGAGGTGGTACTGTGTGTAAATAAATGAGTTAAACAAAACTGGTATCTTCTCTAAAACTGTCTCTAAAAGGTAGACTACACATATTGAGAACAAGAAAAAAAAATAGCTATGATATAACAACTTTAAAAGAAATGCCAGATATTTAGAACTGCATATGTTAAGGTAATCTAAAATATTACAAGCCAAAACCCAACTAATTCTTCATGGATGTGAAAATAGAGCTCACAGCATGTAGTTAGTAGAGAGCACAGAAAAAGTTACAAATATGTATAAACATTTGGAAAATATGATTTAGCCCATCTGCAGTTCTTTATAGGTGCTAAGTGCTTTAAACTCCTATTTTATCCATTATTTCTTGCACTGATTCCATATAAGTCACAATTTGTTTCATGACTGAATACAGTGAAACAAGCTTTGAATGCAGCTACAAGTTCTCTATTAACTAAATAATGAAAGGCATGCATTTTCTAAGATTGCAAGAACAAAAGAAAAAATATGAATGTCAATGACTTGGAATTTTTTGGAGAACTCTGAGTTGTGCTGGAACAATCTTCTATGTCAGCTAGTATCCAACACCTTTTTGTTGTTGTGGTCAATGTGGTGGTTGAGGTCCTTGCTTCACTCCCACAGACCTATCTTGACTGTGGGTTGTGGTTTTAATAAGATATTGTTATGTTTTTCTAATAGTCTTGTCCTTTCCTTCCCCACTCAAAATAGCTTATTTTAATGCAAAGGAGTGAAAACATAGAACTTTGATGTCATTCTCATACATATGAAAAAAATAATTATTCACTTTATTTCATATATACTCATTTTTTAGTATATATTATTACTATATTGGTAATTATTATAACAAAGTTACTTGTAACATCTTACAATTAATCATATTGTATCTTTCATTCATTCATTTATTAAATATTTGTTGCATGTCCACTAAGAGCCAGTGTTAATCTTTGAATAAAATAATAAGCAAATAGACAATTTCTTTTATCTTCATGAAAATTACATCCTTTTGAGAGATATATATTTTTAAAAAGATATAAATGTAATATTGCAATAGTGATAAGCACCATGAAATTGAGATATATATTACTAAGGGAATATATATTAGTTGATTTTCTTTTTTTATGAGGTACCAGGGAATGAACCTGGGACCTCATACATGCAAAGCATGTGCTCAAACACTGAGCTACACATGCTCTGCTATGTTAGTTTTGTTGGGTATTGTCTGTTGGTTCTCATTCCACACCTGCTCTCTTCTGTACCTCCAGGGCTAGAAGTCTGAAAACTACATTTCTTAGACAACTTTGTCATCTGGCTTCCTTGCTAATGGTAGTCACTCTCAGAAGACTCCACTGCAAAAAGAAAACATAAGACTTTTCTTTCCTGCTTTTGGTTTGTGACATGACTGGCAGTGAAATAATAGCAGCAAACAGCTGAGGCTGTTTGCATGAAACTGTAGATTCCTGCAGCAGCATTAGGGATTTTAACAATACCAATGTGAATTTGGGCTCCTAAGTTTCTGCTCAGTGGTGGCATTGTTTCCAACCATTGCAATTACAATGGAAGTAATTCCATCAGTTTAACAGCAGGAAGACCAGGGAAAGTCGTGAGAAAGTGATATTCCAGCTATGAGAAAGTACAGGCTGTTCATCCTGCCTAAAACATTTTTCTTACCTCTTTATCAGAGAGCTTGTGCAAATTAGCCCTGTAGGGAGGTATATTTTAGTGGTTGAAAGATGACCCATATAGCTGGAGAATAGAAAGCAAAGGGAAGGAGTAATAAGAGATAAGATTGGAGAGGAATTTAGAATAGAATATGTAGAGAATTTTAAGTACTTTCTGAAAGTATGGCGGAAGCCATCAAAGGATTTTCATCTCAAAATTATTTGTAACCTTAACTTTGCTATCAAATGATTGTTCCACACTATATGGGAAATTTTGATCTCGATTACTTAAAATGGAGTCCTATTTTTTGAGAACTTGCCCTGAAGCAGATATTGTTATAAGCATTTAATGTGTATTAGTTAAATCTCATAGCAACCTTGGTGGAAAGGTCTTATTTTTTTCCCATTTTATAAATGAAGAAACTGGCCTTTTTCTTAAGAAACTTGCTATAAGTCGAATTGCTAATATTGTGGCATATCATCCCATTTCTTTCATTTCTGTTTTTGACAATCATTAATATTTTGACTTAAAATAATAATCTCTTTTTCCTCTTCTAATTATGTCATATTTTTCAAGATATTTAATCCCCAAATATATTTGTCCACCTGGTTAAATATTGGGTGACTTGATTAGAAAAGAGGGGCATTGTCTTCACACTTCTAAAAGTATCATGCACATAAGTTTATTGTGATATCAACAGTGCCGTCTTCACTAAATACCTTTTTAGTTTCCTGTTTTTGGACACACAGAAAATCTAAATTTCCCAGCCTCCTTTTCATTTGGGTTAGGGCCATGTACCTGGGATCTGGTATAAGGGGATTCTGGCTAATTGGCTGTGAGCATATGTGATACAAGCCTCTTAAATGTCCAGTTGTAAACCTCTGTATGTGCTTCTACATTCTCATCCTCATGTCTGTAGTAACCTTAGAGGTCACCTGCTTAATTTGATGATCTCACATCATTCAATCCATAACAGATGTGATGTGAATGAGACATAGAGACCCCCCTCCTTTGTCAAACCACTGAGATTTGGGGCCTTTTAAAATATGATCTCATGTTAATTACTTTGGCTCATACCACTGTCTTGAAGAAAACTCAACTTTTGTTGTTTTAGGGTGCTCTTAAGTTCTTTGGAAAGACCCTTTCTAACTACAATGGCTGGCAGTCTAGTCTCAGCTCTAGAGTCACTCTATTGTTGAGGCAACAAAGTTGGGTCCTTGAACTTACTCTACTTTGTGAGACCTTCTCCTCCTCTGCTTTAAATCAGAAAATTTCCTCCTATTTCTGTGCCTGAGAGATTTGGATGTATTCAATATCTTATTTATTTCCACTATGCTTTCTTTTATCCTGAGCCATATCTTAATTCAAGCCTTGGTGATCATAGTTTCAACCTCTAGAAAGCTATTCCTTTGTCTCATTGTCTCATCAACAAATGTTTCTATCCCCATTTCAGAGGAAGAAATAAAGAGGGGGAAAAAGCAGCTGCTCAAGGACTTCTCGGATATAGAGGGCAAGGAGAATGGTAGCATATGAGTGGAGCAAAAGAATGATAGAGGGACATGAAATAGGTCATTGAGGGCCTTGGTTATGGGGTTAAGGAATTTAGATTTTGTAGTAGGTGATGGGAGACAGTGAAGAATTCAAACAAGGAAATGGTAAAATAATGTTTATATTTTAGAATAATCTCTTATATCCTATGGTAGGATCAATTGATAGCAGAACAAACTGAAAGCAGCAAAGTCAGTTTAGTAATTATTGAAAAAGTTCAAGAAGAGATAAGAACCAAAAATTAGGGCATAGCAGTGGGGATGGGAGTAGAAAATGAATAAAAAGATATGAAATAAATTGAATAAAAAGGACTTGGTGACTGATTAGGTATGACAGGTAAGGAAGGGAAGCGTTGACATCTCTGGATCAGTTGAAAGGAAGGGACAGGCTTCCATTAAGTGAAAAAGCAAAATAGACAGGAGAGTAGGTTTTTATGTTGGAGTGTGGATGAGTCAAGTTTTGGCCATGTTGAGTCTGTGATACCCAAGGAATACCCAAGTAGAGATACTAGTAGTTAGGTTGATAAAGGTCTGCAGCTTAGAAATGAGATCTGGCTGTTGGTAATGATCTGAATGTAATGCAGTGCTTTCCCCAAAGACCTGATTGCATAAGCCAGGAAGCTTGGGTGAATAATTTGAATAACCTATTGCAAACTGAAATTTCGTTTAAATATTTGCTTTTATCTTAACCATGTCTGTGGATCTCAGTTAGCTTTTGCAGAGTTTCTTTTTCTCTATAATTTAGGCAAGTTTAGTGACCAAGAAACACCTATGCTCTGTCACATTGTTCCTTACCCTAAGTTGAGAAGCATGCATGCAAAGAGTAGTGAAAAGTGCTTTGGAGAAGAGTCAGGCTGTATTTAATCCCATGAGATTAATTTTATTCTTTGAAACTCATTATCCTAACTCCAATAATAAAAAATAGTAACATCATATAATGTAAATAATTCATCTAACTCATTGACTTTTAATACCGTTCCCTTTCATATGTAGTAGTAGAAGTCCTGGGGAGTCAATGAAATTGATTAGGAATACTGAGTAGACTAACTGGAGAGCTAAGAATGAAACAAATCTTGCAACCCAAATAAACAAATGAAAGCTATTAGTTCTGTTAAAAAATATGAAAGCTATTACTGGTGTTAAAAAAAAAATACTTGTAAGTTTCCCAAATATATTGCAGTTCCATGACAATTTTTAATATAATTGTTAGATATTATCATTTTAAGTGGATTAAAAAGATAATTCACTATTCACATCGGTAGAATACAACCTATACGAGGTCAGTGGACTTTATTTCATACACAGATGTTTCCTGAAATCATAGACATTTTAATAAACATTTGCTAAATTTGTGAAAGGAATCAACAAGAGAAAAACCACATTTGTTTCATCAGAATTTCAGCACATTTAATATTAGTTGAAAGTATTCAAAGCAATGATGATCCTGAATTCTTAGCAGCAACTGAAGCTGATAAGGCAATAGTGAATCTTATCATAACTGACATTTTACAGAGGAAAAATTTTCTTAAATAGAAAGTGGTCAGAACTAGAGCCCCTGGGAAGAATGACATCTATCACAGTGTGTTTGCATATTTGTTTGTTTGCCACAGCATTTTTAAATAAAAAGATTTCATATCTAAATCTTAATTTGCCACTTCTCTTGAAAAATGGAAGACGTGGCAATGCCAGTCTAGCTTTCTTCTTTGGCAATGACCTGCTGCCTTGAGTGGTTTCTACCTCTTATGAATAAGATGTGTGTGCCTACTTATGCAGTTTTACACAGTGGGCTTCACCTTATGTTATCATCCTGGCCTCTTTATCCATTTGATTTGCAACCTTTGATATACAGGTCTCTTACTTTTATTTTATTTTTAAAAAGATTTATTTATTTATTTATTTATTTATTTATTTATTTATTTATTTATTTATTTTTATCCATTTTCTCAGTAGCTTCAGACAAAAGTAGAAAGTATCTCAAGTGTCCCAAGAATGGGAAAAAAAGGATTATATTGCAAACTTCCAAATAACTAAAACCAGGATTAAATATATCCACCGGAAAAATTAAGTATTGTCTTCAGTGAAGTAGTTCTCATCAAACAGATACTTTTTTTTTTTTCATTTTTTGCCTGTCAACCAAAACCTAAAGAACTAGAAAATAAAATTTCCCTCTTACTCTCTCTCTTCAACAATTTATCTGTATCAGGGCCCAAGGTGAGCACATATTTACTGGGTTCAAGAATTGAGAGTACTATACACGTTTAATCAATAAACAGAAAAGTTGGAGATGTTGGAATATTGTGTACATGAAAGTGGCAAGAGATGAGAGGGACATCAGGATGGGGTGTAACTTTATTCAGACAAAATCTTGTAAGGATAATGGGAAATATTTGTTTGGCGGTGCTAACATCAGTTTATTTTAATTTACCAAATTTAGACTATTTTTTATTTTCACGTAATTTCTTCTGGAAGAAGTAATATATTTTAATGTAATTTAGTGGCATTTTGGTGGCTGTCCATTATTTATCCATTCAAAGATTATTGAATATCCAATATGGAATGACCCTGGGGGTATAGAAATAAATAGGACCCAAGGCTGGTTTTCAAGTGACTCACAAGTTTAATGAGAGAATCAGACAAATAATTAGGTAAAATACAGGATAAGAAAAACTTTAGCATAGGTATCAGAGAGACTTATGGGAGTGCAGAGGAGACTCACAATAAAGAGACACCTAATCAATCCTATTGGAATCAGTGTGGTCCCAGAAATCCTTCCAAATGGAGGTGAACCGAGACTTGGGAAAAGGGGATCTGACAATGAGTGTCATATTTGCCAAAGTGCATAGGCAAAAAAGACCATGGCCTATCTGAGAGAAATGCAAGCAGGACAATGTAGCTGGAACTGAGTTTGCACATGGGGAAGAAAGAGGAGAGGATACTGGAGAGGTCAATAGGGTCCAGCTCATGAAAGTCCTCATTTGTCTAAGGACTTTGAACTTGATCACGTAAGCAATGGGAAAACAATAAGGGATAGTACCTATTTCTAGAAAAATACATGTGACGTAGAAGAAAGATTGAAGTTGGGACAAGGAAGACTTTACTGCTACTACTAATACTGTTTCTATTACAAGTAACAAATACGATTTGAGTGTTTGCTAATAGAAAATAATTTTGAAAATTATCTCTACTTAATCTTCACAACACTGAAATAAGACCTATGCTTATCTGTATTTTACAGAAAAGAAAACTGAGGCTTAAAGATATTAAGTTGCAATGATTAACAGGTCACAGGACTGTGAATCAATGCCCCTGTGGCATAGGTTGAGGAAAGGCAGCCTCCAGCCATAATCCACCTAACCCATTGAGCAAGCCATAGCCTAGGGGCAGCTCATCCCCTCCCAAGAATAAACAAAATGGAGCAGTTAAGGGCCATCACTCCCTCCCCAAACCCTTCCACTTTCCAAGACCCCCTAGCCCACTCCCCCCCTGGCCATTTGGCCCCAGGCTATACTCTGTTTCCTGGCCTACTGATGCACTGTATAAATTCATATCTACCACCTTCCATGGGTAGGCTGAAGGCTCTCTTCAGACCCCTGCCCTGCCAGCAGGGGAGCTGAAGTCTATTCTTCAGACCCCTTCCGTTGTGAGAGCTTCACAATAAACTTCCTGCCTGCAAAAAAAAAAAAAAAAGAAAAGATATTAAGCAATTTTCTCCTATACATGTTCTGTAAATAGGCACCTGGGGTTAAAGTTTATGCTTTGTCTCCAGAGTCGTCTTAATAAATCCCAAAGGGCTCTGAGGCCAAAGCTTCAGGTTCCCTTACTTGCATGAGGAAAATGGGGAGGAAGCAGCATCTCAGTCAGAGTCATGGAGTACTGCCCTACTCTGGGGGCCACCATATTCACCAGGATTCCAGACAAAAGCATGTGTAAATGAGGTGAGCATGCACATCAATCTTTGTCCCCAAGTAGAAAGATCTGAAAGAAATGCTGCTCTGCTACATGTTTAATGGCCATTTCGACCCAGGCCTTGTGGCCTTCTAGCCCTGTGAGGACCTAAATGAACTGAACCATGCCTAATGAGGTTACAGTGCTGAGGTCCTCTGAGGCACTACTTGGGCAAGAGACTTTTGGAGAATTGCAATTGAGGTAATACCAATACAAGTTAAGAAGAGAAAATAAATTTCTGAACTATCAATTAAAAACTATTCACTGATCCTAGAGGGAAGACTGTGTTATCTTTTTATTGTCCCAGTAGAAAAATATTACAAAACTGTTTTCTATAAAGAGAGATTCAAAGAGGATGCAGCCAAAAAATGTAGGACAAAATTTGGAAAAGAGTCAGGCAATTAATTCTATTTCTAAATAAATAATTTGTTTTGTAATTTTAAAATTCTTTTTCATAATGAGATCTCACTAAATTGTATAATCTTTAGGATTCACAAAATGTGGATCTATCTTTGACTAAAACTATAATCTAGGTAGGAAATAATGAAGGCACAAACAAGGGCAGTAGAAATGATTATTAGGACTTGGACTTGATAAATTTTAAGGCAATAGAGTTGATGGGTTTGGTTGGAGTAGGAGAAGGAAAAGTGGTTGAGGCTTTTCCTGGGATTCTGACATAGACTAAATGGGTAGTGGTGTAACAAAATGCGAAAGTAATACAGGAAGAGGAAAAGGTTGATGTTGGAGGGTGATGAGAGTTATGTTTTGAAGATTCATATTTAATATGCCTGTTAGATGTTCAAGTAAAGTTGTAGGAATAGGCAGAAAAGTATAGAATGAGTTCAAACTGGGTTGGGTTGGAGATAAACATTTGGACGTCTTAGGTATATAGCTATAATTGAAACCGTAGATGTGGGTGATATTTATCAAGCAAACGAAAGGAATTTTGTTTATTTATTTATTTATTTATTTATTTATTTATTTTTAAACAATTTATTGAAGTATATTGTTCATACATGAACATACATACATAAACTATAAGTGTTCAGTAACATCATGATCTTACAAAACAAACATGTATAACATCATACAGGTCTCCCACACATCAGCGCCCCCAAACACCCTGCATTGTTGTGAAACATTTGTTAACAAATCATGAAAGAGTATCGTCAAAGTATTACTACTAACTATAGTCCATATCTTCCTCCCCTATACATTTTTTTAAGGATTTATTTATTTATTTATTTTTATCCATTTTTACACCCCCTCTCCCCCATTTTTGCTGTTTCTGTGTCCATTCACTGGGCAACTCTCTGTGTCCATTTCCTGCCCTCTCTTCTCATCCTTTTCCTCTTGTCTTCACTGGGATTCGATCCTTGGAATCTCCAATGTGGGAGAGAGGTGTCCTAGCACCTGTGCCACCTTAGTTCCTGGTTTTTTGGTGCATCTCATCTTGGGTCTCCCTTGTGTCACTCTCCTGTTACAACATCATTTTGATGTGTGGCTCATGGGGCCTGGCAGCTCATCTGCTCGTGGGGCCTTGTGGTGCACTCATGCACGGGGCCTGGTGGCCCACATACCTTCTATATTTTTCTTTTTTTAATTTTTACCGGGAGGTTCTGGGGATGGAACTCAGGTCCCTCCACATGGGAGACGGACGCTCAACCACCCAAGCCATATCTGTCCCACTGCTATATCTCTTAAGGTTGACCAAAGATACCCAAAGTTAGTCTTTTTTTCCATACTGGATGGTCATATAATAAATCAGGCTTGGTTTATCACCAGTATTCTTAAAAACCAGACCTAGGGAGAAAAACTAGGTTTGGGGACACATACATGGTTTCTAATGTAGTTAATGTTTAGCCTACCCTGATTATCACAAAATCAGGTCAGCAAAATTATATTTAAAGAATAAAAGAGTAGGGTTTGGGAATGCACATTGTAAAGAGCATTATTTAACTGATAGGTGGAGAAAGAGAAGTTAATGAGCAAGGGCTGAAATTCAAAATATTAATTAACCTATATAAAAACATAAATGGACACATGAATCAAAAGTTTTAAAAAATTGCCATCTATTTCTAGTGTCTGTCTATCTCTATCATCTAACTACCTATCTCTCTATATTTATATTTATAACTGCCCCTCAAGTGATATACATTTTAATGCAAATAATATATCAAATGATTCTAATCATTTCAATCATTTGTTGAATTTTGGAAGTTGCTGATGTGACTTGTTTAGTATGTTATTGTTTTTTTAAAGATTTATTTTATTTATCTCTCCCCACCCCCTTGTTGTTTGCACTTGCTGTGTCTGTTTGTCTTCTTTTGTTTCTTTAGGAGGCACTGGGAACCAAACCTGGGACCTCCGATGTGGGACGGAGGTGCCAAATTGCTTAAGCCAATATACTGCCCCTGCACTCAGGGGACTGTTGCTGCTCCCTTGGAGAATGTGGTAGAGTTCTCCAGGATGGGAATTCAGTATTCCCTCATTTATTTAGTCCACACACTGTGACCATGCCCCACCTCTTGATCATTTGGACAATTTTATATATCTTTCATGTATATTCAGATGAACTTACTCCCATGAATCCCCCATCCCAGACACCCCCCCACCAATGCTCCTCTGCAGCCCCCATTGTAACCTTTCTATGATCTAAACCTTCCTTGAACATGAAGCCCATATAATAACCAAATACAATTAATAGGAAAAAGAAATAAAAATGATAAGCTTAAATGCAAAAGATAAGTACAAGAAAACTCAGAAGAAAAAAAAAACTAAACTAAAAATAAAATATAATTAGCGGATTGGGACATTCAAAAAAAATGGGAAAAACAACAAAAAAACAACAACAAAAAATTACTTTTTAAAAAAAAATTATTCTTTTTTTCTTTTATCACTGTATTATCGGATGTCCAGTGTATCCCAGGGAATGGAGAGGGCCTGCAGCTGCAGGCAAGATAATCCCATCCACCGTATCCATGGGATATAAGCCCACTCTCATTTGGAGGTGGAGTGGGCATCACCTTCCCTGTCCCCTCAGGATTGGGGGAAGAGCTATGGACTAGAGTGGACTTAATGGTATTCTGTTGTAGACATATTGTGATTCAAGCAATGGAAGAAATTTTAACAGTGAGATGGAGCCAGTGGCCACTGGACACTTTCAGGGCAGGGAGGGGAAAGACAGTTGAAAAACAGGGTCTTTTTTAGGACTTGGAGATTGTCCCGAGTGTCATTGAGGCAACAGATGTAGACCATTTTACATCAGCATATACCATGCAGAACTGTGTGGGAGAGAGTGTGGTCTACGATGTGAACTGTGGTCTATGGTTGGTGGCAAGGCCCCAGGATGTGTATATCCATTACGGGTGATGTGCCACATTGATGAAGGATGTTTGTGTGGGATGTTGTGGGAGGTGTGGGAGGTGGGGAACATGGGAATCCCTGTAATTTCTGTGTAATATCTAGGTAATCTAAGCACCTTTAAAAAAAAAAAAAATATATATATATATATATATTTAAAAAATAACATTTATGTAAGCAAATGCACATATATGCATATATATTTATATATCATTTTACAAATATTGGTATGTATTGTGAAAATTTGATTTTTACCCACAATAAAAAAAAAAAAAAGGCAAAAAAAAAATTTCTTAAGCCACCTTCATTCCCTGCTTTGTTGTGTCTCTTGTTATGTTTTCCCTCTTGTGTCTCTTGTTGCATCATCTTGTTGTGTCATCTTGTCGTGTCAGCTCACCCCAACTGCCAGTCATACCTGCTCGACGTCCTGCTTGATCTCTTTAGGAAGCACCAGGAACCTCTGCTCTCTGCTTTGTTGAGTCTTTCATTATGTTTTTCTTCTTGTTTCCTCTCCTTACATCATCTTGTTTTGTCAGCTTGCCATGCCTACCCGTCGCACCAGCTCGCTGTCTTCTTTAGGAGGTACCGGGAACCAAACCATGGACCTCCCATGTGGTAAGTGGGAGCCTGATCACTTGAGCTACATCTACTTCCCTGGTATGGTTTTTTTTTTTTTTTTTTTACCGGGAGGTACCGGGGATCGAACCCCGGTCTCTCCCTATGGTAGACGGATGCCAAACCTCTTGAGCCACATCCGTTTCCCCCTGGTATGGTTTTTGATAGTTAAAGAACACTTGCCTCTGAGCCATGCTTAACATAAGGAGCAAGGATCAACATCAAACACTTCCAACAATTTCCCTAATAAAGTTATACTCATTAGGTGACTTTTGGTTTCAATAATGTTCTTTTACATCACTGATATTGGTCATAGTCATAAAATTCTTCTTGCAGCTTCTGCTCTAAAAATAATTGCATGAATTTTATTTTTATGTCATCAGACTCTTATTTATTTAATCTCTTTTATAAATTAATTCATGAGTATGGTATACTATCATGTCATATTTAAGTAGATTGAACCTAGTCCTTTGGGCCAGATGTAGCATGGTGACAGTGAGAAGAGGTTCTGTTGTTGGGTCTCTGGTTTCCAGTCCTGGTTCTGTCACTGAAGCTTTAAATAGCATTTCTGTGCCTTAGTTTCCTAATATGTGAAATGGGAATGATGGTAAAAAAAAAAAAATTAGATAACTCAAATGAATGAATTTATGTTTAGAATGGTGCCTGGAGCAGAACAAGCACTATATAACTATCAGCTTTTATTTTTATTAACAAAATCAACATTTTTAGTTCTGTGATGGGTGAGATTTTTGGGGGGTTTTAAACAAATCACCCACTTAAATGGAGTCGTAATTCATAGGGAGAATGAAAATGGGATATATATGAGGGGCATTCCCCAATTCCATTCTGCTCCCACTGGCCTTGTATATCCCCTTGCAGCATCCTCTCTGTAGCTTGTTGCTCTTGCTCAAACCACA
Organism: Tolypeutes matacus; assembly: GCA_026826555.1. NCBI lineage: Eukaryota > Metazoa > Chordata > Mammalia > Cingulata > Chlamyphoridae > Tolypeutes > Tolypeutes matacus. The sequence goes on from JAKSZT010053769.1 coordinate 1,365,776, forward strand.
GTGGTCTCCAACTAATACTCCCATACCTACTTTTCTAGCCTTTCCCTTATATTCTCAGAGCCCTACATCCTGGATTCTGCAGCTTCCACCATAGCCCTTGAGAGGGCGACTCTGGGAAAGTGCCGGCTGTCAGTCAGGACTGCTGACCCTTCTGCTGATGCCTAGTCAGAGCAAGGAGGGTGGATACTGTGTGTGAAAACCATGGACGTGTAATGGGCAAGTAGATGCTAGCTCTACTTCCAATGATCTTCCTCCAGGATCTGCCAGGCCTGGATGGGAGGCTATAGCAGGAGCAAGGGGAACTCTCTGGAGTTCCTGCTGGGGTGGGTGTGGAGCAGAAAGTGAGCAAAGCTTTTTGCACCAGACAGGCATGAGCACCAGTCAATGATTGTAGGTCCTGTGGTACCCTGAAGAGAAAGAAGCAGGCGTGAATGAATGCAAGAGGTAAAATAGGCATTGAATGCAATGTTGACAATGAAATTTGGAAACCATTTTTGGAGGTTTTAAGATGGGATGGGATGAGGTGGAAGGAGAAGCACAGTGCAAAATATAATTAAGAAAGAGGAGAGGAGAGTCATACCTGTGAACAGTGGCCAAGGCCTCTGGTAAAGTGTCCCATGGTGACATTCTATTACTTTAGTGCTGAAATGGTCGTAAGTCATCCAACCGTAGACTTTTCTTGGTGGCCTAATGACATTTGCTTGGAATTCCAATTTGTACATCTACAAATGTCCAGATAACTTTTTTTGGGAGGTTTAAATCTGGAGGAGTAGCATTCTCTGAATTAACCTGGGCATACAGTGACAAATTATTTTGAACCTGAAGTTGACAACTATTTTTCTGATAGAGAAAGCAACCAATTATTTGTAAAACAATTTTACAGAACAGAATAAAGTCTCCTGTATCATGGATTTTTCTTTTTCTTTAATAATGTATATGCATCAGAAACTGCTCTAAATTAATATATTAATTTATTTAATTTCCAATACATACTCCAATATTACAGTTAAGTAAACTGAGGTATGGGTACTTTAAATAACTTGCCTGAGATTACATAGCAAGTAGGTGGTAGATCTAAGTTTTGCTTTTTTGGCATCTCAAAATACTGTCCCTCACTTGGAGATTGGAAAGGCATTGGGGCCCAACAATAGGATGTTCTTCAGCCTTTTAAAACCAACGTTGAAAGAATATGTTGCGGAATGGTAAAGTGGTTAATTTTTTTAGCCCTTTCAGTCTTTGAGTTGCAAGAAAAGGACAGAGGAATCCTTTTTCACTGATGGGTACAACTTGAAACTACAGTATGTTAAAAATGGGGCTGGATTGGTACCAATGCTTCAATGTGTGTTCAATTGTGACAAATGCACCACACTAATGAGGGTTGTTGTTGATATGGGAAGGTGTGGGTCGGGGAGGAGTGGGGCATATGGAAATCCCTTATATATTTTTTTTACATTTATGTAATTTAAAGCTCCTTTAAAAAAGAAATAATTAAAAATGGGGCTAGAGTAGAAAAATTGTAAAGATATACACACTGGGTTGTCTTCTTTAAACTCAAATATGTTTTCGAATTTTCAACAATATGCTATAAAACCCTCAGTAATTGTTAGGAGTAGTAGTAATAGTACAATTTTAATCAGAAACATTTTTTCTGAGAACAACTTACTTCAGGAAATGAATTTGTTGGTGGAAGGGTAGATGAGAGAGAGTCTTTTGAAGTTGCTAGTGACTTTACCACTATTTGTATATTGTTTCGAAGACTTAGCATTCTATTATGAATGTTTAAATTGTATTATTTTATATTTATTTTACTCATTTAATATCATTACATTTTACAGTTAGTATTCTCTATTACTTCATTACTATAAGATTTAGAGATCTTATCATTATTTTTATTATTAAAACATGATCTAACCAAAACTCCCTGAAAATGTAGAATGGCCAGAGATTGCTTTTAGGCTTTATAAATCAGAATATCAGGGATTGGTTGTTTTTTCATTTTCTTTCTTCCAAAATGTCAAATTAATTTTTACAGTCATTTAATCCTAATTTTAGGGTTTGCCTTTGTTCTCTTTCCCTCTCTTCCTCCCTCATTCCTTCCCCACCTCTCTTTCTCCTCTACTTCTTTCATTCCTTCTCCTAATAATTTTAAAATGGAAGCACTATTCAAAGACTTAAGTTATAAATTTTCTTACTTTTTTTATGGAAGAAGGCAGATAAGCATACAGGACTTGACTTCTATCTACATGCTCACTTTCTTTTCTTCTGAATTTCCTTCTCTCTTCTTTTATCCCCAGATGAAATTCTATTTAATCTAAAAAGCCATTTGCAGATCTACATTATCTAGAGTTCTTTTCAAATTCCTACAATGTAATAATCTCATCCTTCATTGAATATGTATCCCATTTTGCTTACTTTAATTCCTTCTTTAAATTTATATTTTTTAATTATAGAAGTTGTAGGTTTACGGAGAAATTATGCAGAAAGTACAGAATTCCCATACCTCCCCCACAGTATTCCCTATTATTAACACTTTGAATTAGTGTGGTATCTTTGTTACAATTGATGAGACAATATTATTATAATTATACTACTAACTCTTGGCCATCATTTACATTAGGGTTCACTCTTTGTGTTGTACGGTACTATGACTTTTTAAATTTTTATTCTGGTAACATATATACTACCTAATATTACTCCTTTTAACCATCTTCAAACATACAATTCAGTGGTGTTAAATTACATTCAAAATATTGTACTGCCATCACCAACAACCCTTACCAAAACTTTTCCATCATCCCAAAAAGAACCTCTGTACAAATTAAGCATTAAATTCTCATCCCCATTCTCCAACCCAGACCTTGGTAACCTGTATTTTAGTTTCTGAAACTATGAATTTGCGTATTATAATTATTTAACAAATGAGAATATATAATATTTATCATTCTGTGTCTGGCTTATTTCACTCAACACGATGTCTTCAAGGTTCATCCATGTTGTTGCATGTATCAAAACTTCATTCCTTTTTGTGGCTGAATAATATTCCACTGTATAAATATATATACCACATTTTGTTTATTCATTCATTTGTTGATGGACACTTGAATTGCTTCCTTCTTTTGGAAATTGTGAATAATTTCTGTTATAAACTTTGATGTGCAAATATCTGTTCAAGCCCCTGCTTTCAATTTTATTTGGGATATACCTAGAAATAGGATTGCTGGGGTCATATGGTAATTCTATATTTAACTTTCTGAGGAACAAACCACCAAACTGCTTTACACAGTGGTATTAGTCTGCTGAGATTTTTAAATTGTTTTTGAGTAAGTGTAGATGGTTTGTGTGTGTCTAGTAATTTGTCCATTTCCTCTAGGTTATCTAATTTGTTGGCATAAAATTGTTCATAGTATCCTCTTTTTTTTTTTTTTTCCTTATTAACATTTTTTATTGATGTATCTTCAAGTTCCCTGGTTATTTTGTCAGCTGCATTGAGTCTACTGATAATGCTGTTGACTGAATTCTTTATTATTTAATTGTGTGTGTGTGCTTTATAAAATTTATATTTCTAGGATTTCATTGGACACTACCTGAAAGACTCTATCTCTTTAATGAAATTTCATGTGTATCCATGCATATTTTCATAATCTCCACTATATCTTTTTGTGTGTGTGTGTGGGGGTAAAAATCAAAATTTTCACAATACAAACCAATATTTGTAAAATGATATATAAATATATATGCATATATGTGCATTTGCTAACATAAATGTTATTTATATATATATATTTTAAAAGATGCTTAGATTACATAAATGTTACATGAAAATTACAGAGATTCCCATGTTCTCCACCTCCCACACCTCCCATAACATCCACATAAACATCTTTCATTAGTGTGGCACATCACCTGCAATGTATATACACATCCTGGGGCTTTGCCACTAAGCATGGACCATAGTTCACATTGTAGACCACACTCTCTCCCACACAGCTCTGCATGGTATATGCTGATGTAAAATGGCCTATAGCTGTCATTGTAATGTCACTCAGGATAATTCCCAAGTCCTGAAAAAGCCCCTGTATTACAACTGCTTTTCCCTTCCCTGCCCCGAAATCGTCTAGTGGTCCCTGGCATAGTATCCTCTTATAATCATGTTTGTTTATGTGGGGTTGGTAGTAATGTCTCCGCCCCCATTCATTTCTGATTTAATTATTTGTGTCCTTTCTTTTATCTAGCTAAAGGCTTATAGATTTTATTGAACTTTTCAAAGAACCAATTTTGGTTCTCTCTATTGTTCTCTATTGTTCTTATCTTTATTCTCTAGTTAATTTATCTCTGTTATAACATTTAAAAATTTTAAAATTTATCTGTTATAACATTTTAAAATTTCCTTCTTTCTGCTCAACTTGGGTTTAGTTTGTACTTCATTTTCTAGTTCCTCCAGTTGTGACGTTAGGTCTCTGATTTGAGATTTTTTTTCTTCTTTTTTTTGAGATACTGGGGTCGAGGATTGAACCTGGGACATCATATATGGGAAGCTGGCACTCAACCACTGAGCCACATTGGTTCCCCTGAGTAGGTTTCTTCATTTATTTTACTTGTTGTTTGTTTTTTTTTTTTTTTTTTTTTTAAAGATTTTATTTATTTATTCATTTATCCCCCCCTTGCTGCCCGTGCTCGCTGGGTCAGCCAACCACGCCGCGCGGGCGGGCCCGCCCCCACCAGGAGGCCCCGGGAACCGAACCCGGGGCCTCCCACATGGTAAACGGGAGCCCCACTGATCGAGCCACAGCCGCTTCCCATGTTTTTTGTTTTGTTTTGTTTTTAGGAGGCACAGGGAACCAAGCCTGGGACCTCCCATGTGGGAAGCAGGCACTCAACTACTTGAGCCACATCTCCTCCCCCTTTCTTCTTTTTTAATGTAAGCATTTGGAGCTACAAATTTCCCTTTCATCACTGCCTTTGTTCTTATAAGTTTTGGTATATTGTGTTTTTATTTTTGTTTATTTCAAGATGTTTTTTAATTTCCTTTGTGATTTCATCTTTGATCCCTAGTTTGTTTAAGAGTATGTTGTTTTAATTTCCACATATTTTTAAATTTCCCAGTTTATACTCTATCGATTTCTAGCTTCATTCCACTGTGGTCAGAAAAATACATTGTATGTTTTCAGTATTTTTAAATTTATTGAGGCTTGTTTTGTGACTTAGTATATGGTCTATTCTTGAGAATGACCTATGTGCCCTAGAGAAGAATGTGTATTCTGTTGCTTTTTGGTGAAATATTCTATATATATCTCTTCAGCATGTTTGGTTTATAGTATCATTCAAGTTTTCCACTTTCCACTCATCAGCTAGATGTTCTACCCATTATGGAAAGCGGTAAAGTCTCCTATTACTGTAGAACCATTTATTTCTTCCTTCAAATCTGTCAGTATATTGTGGAGCTCTACTTTTAGGTACATATATATTTATAATTGTTATCAGTATATAGAGTCCTCTATCAGTATATATGTCCTTCTTTGTCCCTTGTAACAGTTTTTGACTTAAAATCTAATTTATCCGGTATTAGTCTAGTTGCTTCAGTTCTCTTTTTGTTACTATTTGCATGGAATATTTTTTCCAACCTTTCTCTTTCAACTTACTTGTATCTTTGTATTTAAAGTGAGTCTGTTATAAATGGCATATATTTGCATGCCTTTTTATCCATACAGCCAATCTGCCTTTTGACAGAAGTGTTTAATCCATTTACATTTGATGTAACTACTGATAATTCAAGGCTTTCTTTTTGCCATTTTGCTATTTGTTCTTTGTAAGTTTTATTCCTTTTTTGACACTCAATTCTTCTTTAATGCTTACCTTCATTTTCTTTTTTTTTTCTTCTCTGGTTACACTTTTTTAGTCCTTTCTGATTTCCTTGGTATATATTTTTTTAGATATTTTCTTTGTGGTTACCCTGGGCCTTACATTTAACATCTTAAATCTATAATAATGTGTTTTCTTTTTTTAATTTGGAAACAGTTCAATAGCATAGATTAGCACTATTCTTATACCCTTCCATTCTCCACCATTTTTGTCTTAATTGTTTCATATTATATCTTTCTATTTGTGTGGCCAAAACCATAGATATTTCATTACTTTTTCTACATTTGCACTTAGATCCTGTAAGAAATAAGAAGTGGAGTTGCATGTTAAAAAATACAGTACAATAGTACTGGCATTCATGATTATCTATATAGTTACCTTTATTGTAGATCTTCAGTTTCTTTATGTTACTTTGACCCACTGTCTATTGTCCTTTCATTTCTATCTGAAGAATTCCCTTTAGCATCACTTGTAGGGTAGGTCTAGTGGTGATAAACTCCCTCATCCTTTGTTTATCTGGCACTGCCTTAATCTCTTACTTATTTTTTTTTTTAAAGATTTATTTATTTACACTATCCCCCCCCCCCCCCCCCCCGGCATTTTGCTGTTTTTAATCCATTCTCTGGGCAATTCTCAGTGTCTGTTTCCTGCCCTCTCTTCTAATCCTTCACCTTCAGTCTTCACTGGGATTCAATCCTGGGGACCTCTGATGTGCGAGAGAGGCATTCTGCCACCTGCGCCACCTCGGTTCCTGGTTTTTGGAGTGTCTCGTCTTGGCTCTCCCCTGTGTTTCTCTCCTGTTATGTCATCATCTTGCTGTGTGGCTCAGCGGGGCCTGGCAGCATGCTGACGCACAGAGCTTGGCAGCACATGCGCCTTCTATATTTTTAAAATTTTACCAGGAGGTAATGGGGATCAAACCCAGGTCCCTCCATATGGCAGATGGACGCCCAACCATTTAAGCCACATCCGCCCCCCTCTTCCTTATTTTTAAATGACGTTCTCTCCAGAGTTAAAATTCTTGGTTAGAAAGTATTTTCTCTCAGCACTTTAAAGATTTCATTCCACTGCCTTTTGCCCTTCATGGTTTCTGACTAGATATTGACACTTAATCTTCTTGGTACTCCCTTGTATATAACACATTGCTTTTTTCTTGAAGCTTTCAGAGTTTTTTCCTTGATGTTGGCTTTTAACTGTTTGACCACTAGGTGTCTGAGCATGGATCTCTTCAAGGTTGTCCTGTTTGGGGTTCACTGGGTATCTTGAATATGTCTATTTATGTCATTCTTTAAATTTTGGAAGTTTTCTGACATTATTTCTTTGAATTTACCTTCTGACCCCTTTTCTCTCCCCCTTCTGGGATTCCAATAATGTGTATATTGGTAATCTTGATGATGTCCCACAAGTCTCTTAAACTCTGTTCACTTTTTAAAATTATTTTTTCTTTCTGCTCCATGGCCTGAATAATTTCAATTGTCTTTGAATCCACTGAAACTTTCTTCTGCCAGATCCAATCTGCTGTTGAAACCCTCTAGGGAATTTTTTATTTCAGTTATTGTGGACTTCAAGTCCACTATTTCTATTTGGTTCCATTTAAAAATTTCTATCTATTGAGATTCTCATATTATTCATTCATTTCTTTCTCTGTGTTTCCCTTTATTTCCTTGAGCATATGAGGAACATGTATTTTAGAATCTTTGTCCAATATGCCCAAAGTCTGGTCTTCTTTGTTAATGATTTCTGGAATTTTATCTTGTTCCTTGGATAGGACATCATTTCCTATTTCTTTGTTTGTCTTGTCATCTTTTTTTTTTTGCCCACTACATACTTTAATATTTTAAAGTGTTAACTTTGGGAAGCGGCTGTGGCTCAATCAGTAGGGCTCCCGTTTACCATAAGGGAGGCCCCGGGTTCGGTTCCCGGGGCCTCCTGGTGAAGGCAAGCCCGCCCGCACGGTGTGGTTAGTTGACCTAGCGAGCACAAGCAGCAAGGGGGGGATAAATGAATAAATAAATAAAATCTTTAAAAAAAAATAAATAAAGTGTTAACTTTGGGATTTAGTCCCTGAGTTGTCTGTTCTGTAAGTTTGTATCTAGCTAGTATATGACAGAGTTCCTTGAGTGCCGGAAGCTAACAAAAACAAGCCAACACAGAAACACTTTCACAGTCTTTGCATATTAGTTCTGTTTTGGCTTGTACACTTCTTCAGAGTTTAGCCATCTTATCATTAAGATTAGCTTGAGACATACGTGAAGTGTAGGGTCCTCTTTTCTGAACTTATGTCTTGTCCTGGGCTTGTGCATACCAGTGGCTTTAGGAATTCCCTGGTTGAGAGGAATATGAATGTTCCCTCTACTCCCTTTGAATTACAGGCAAACCTCAGCAATACTGAGGGCTCAGTTCCAGAATACCACAATAAAGTGAGTCACATGAATTGTTTGGTTTCCCAGTGCATAGGAAAATTGTGTTTACACTAAATTGTAGTCTATTAAGTGTGCAATAGCATTATGCCCAAAAATGCGATGTATATACCTTAATTAAAATGTGACATAGAGACACAAAATGAGCACATGTTGAAAACATGGCACTGATCGACTTGTTCAATGCAGTTGACACAAACCTTCAATTTGTAAAGAAAAAAAAGACAATATCTGCAAAGCATAATAAAGCAAATTGTAACAAGAGATGCCTGTAGACTCTCTTGCTCCTAGGTGCTCTTTTGTGTCATAAAACGGTGAATTCCTTTGCCCAAGGCAACTTTGTTTCTTATACTGCTTTAGTTGTTTGTAACTGTTTCTGCTTGAAGGGCAAGTTCTGGGAGGGCAAGTCAGAGACCAGTGTCCTGGTGCAGTATTTCAGGATACCACCTGATAGATTGGCAAGGATATACAGACACCCCAGGATGTGTATAGGGTTTACTCTGTATCCCCTGGAATAGGGCCAGGGGCCTACAATTGGAGCACAAGCTTGCTCTACCACTACACCAGGACAGGGAGTAGCAAGGGCACCAGGAACTTCTCCTATGTTTTTATTTTTTAAGTTGCATTTTCTTGATTCATTACTCCAGTCCTTTAATTTTTTTCTGGAGTTACTGCAACTCTTTAACTGTTTTCCAGAATTTTGAGGAAGATAGCTTTGCCAGTTTTTGCTAGTTGTTGAAAGATTCTTCGGGGAAACAGAACCCTGGAGCATTTTGAGCTACCATTTTGGTCAATGAAAAGTTGCTTCCTTAATTCTTACTTTTCTTTATCCTATCATGTAATATGTACTTTAATTTACTCAACTCTCTGTAATAGATGGAAAGGTATTTAGAGAAAAATGCCCATAGCAGCAACTTATGGCCCAAAGCACCACACAGTGGAAGTTTTCAGTTCTTAAGGGCACAGAATTCAAACACAATATAAGGAACACTTTCCTCACTGATAAAAGGGAGCATATGGCCTGCGTACCCCCAGAATATATTCACTGTGGTAGAAAGGCTGTCAAACAGCTTGAAGAGTTCATTTACTAGAGAAATCTGGCCAAAATGGTGACTAGTAATGACACTTAACTGAGTGGTTAATAGTTTTATTTCAAAAAGTGGGATATTGTACATAAAACTTTCTGAGAAAATAGGATACTGTAATGAAATGAATTTCATGTTTTTAAACACAATAAGGATGTATAGAACCTTTCAAATGTGAGTTTATGCAAACTTTATTTGAATACAATGCAATTTAATGAGGAGTTTTAAGGGGGTGATTTCTGTCTTCCACAAAATGAAAGCTCTTCTTTTTGTAGGTTGTATTTATTTATTTATTTATTTTTATTTTATTTTTTAAAATATCCTCAAAATATATTACAAGGGTTTAGTCTTTTAATTTTGAATATGTGTGTTGTATTTGAATCCATCTCTGGGGATCATATATGCCATGAAAAATCCATTTTCCTTTCCATAACCAATAGACAACAAATTAAGTTTGACTCAAAAAGGGATGAAGATGTTTTAAAAATCTTATGTCATTCAAATAGAATACAGTCTGAGATTCAAAAACAGATTCTTTCTTCAAAATTGAAATTGCTTCCCATCCCCCTGAAAAGGAAAACAGAACAAAATACTGAAACATATGTGATTCATTAGTCCTTACTAGTTTTAAATTTCCTCCTGTAGTAGACTATCTACCTTAAACATCTGAGTTTTGCTTTATTCTGGCTATTATAACATGACCTGCTCAAAACTGAAAAATGTTTTAAAATGTTGTTTATTATATTTCCTCCAACATATCTCCTTCTTCCACAATAAATTGGCAAGCACTTTTCACATCAAATATATATGGTATATACATGTAAATTGAAAAATATATTTATGTCTTTGGAAATTGCTGGTTCTATATAGGTCTCTTGACTCCTGTTTATTAGAAGTGAGGATGTCCAGATTTATTCTAGAATCTCCCTCTGTTTACTAACTCAGTGTACAACAATATTTATGAGAGTGGACAACTCTTTTCACCTGACTCCGAAAAGCCCAGTGTTAATTTTCACTTAAAAGATGAATCACTTTAAAACTCTATATCTACTATATTTAAAAGAGGTTGACTCATCAACTCAAACACCTACCCACACCCATAGAAGAAAATTTTCCACCCTGTAAACTAATATTCATTATTCAATATTTTAATATACCATTGAACTTTTACTTGAAGCTGTCATAAAAATGGGGAAAATATCTTCTCTGATATCAAAACCATTAAAGTAGGTTTTTAAAAACCACTTTCCAAACCCCAGGAGTAGTGTACTGGAAGAGCAATTACATCAATATCTCTACAAAATAAGTTTCGGAAAGTATGATTTGATTCATATCTACATATTGGCACCAATGAATCTAAATGACTGAAAATGTGAGTAAGTCCTATTAGCACTAATTATAGGTGTATAGCCACATTGAGATGAGGCTGCATCCCCTTACTCCATTTTTGAAGTCTTACAGGCAGATTGTTTAATTTATCTCATGTCACTGTCTATTCAACAGCTTCCCACTGCACAGATTGTTAAGAATGGTTCTCAAACTGTTGTTGCCTTCAAACTATATACTATAAAAGGTAGTCAAGATAATCATTATATGTAGTACCGAACATAAAATAATTTGTGGCTTCGGAATATATTTTTAACACAAAGCTTGTCTGCCCATTTTAGAAAATTTTGTCAGTTAATGCAAAAATATTTATTAGCTGTAACCATTATACACAAAATCAATGTATGTGTTTTATAACACTGTCAGTAACACATTTACTACTGTTTGAAATTTCTTTTAGTCTAGATTCCTGCTTTGCCAAACAACTTTTAAAATTATTATTATTATTATATCGGGCAAATTATTCAGTGTTAAATTTACAATTGTAATGATAATTTTCCTGGGAATGTTAATTATGTCTTAATTTTATTGAAAAGCTTCTATTTTTAAAGCAATTAGACTTATTATAGATTGATATTTACCATCCAATGTTCCTGGAATACTAAAAGAATACACTTCATACATAATCTTCCACTGTAGTACATTACTTGAGTGTAGCTATTTGATATAACAGCATTCAGCTGAGTTTTCAACCAAAGTACTAAAATTATAGCAATTTCACTTGAAATCCATAAATCCATGCACAGGACTATGTTCAAAAGAATCACTAAATGCTATTTGTTGTTCAAAGATGAATGAATCAATAGTAAAATAGAACTGATAAATCATTAGCACTTTAATGCAGAGTGGATAGAGAAAACTAATAAATCATGCATTTCAAGCATTTGTTTTCCTTGCAGCATGTTTGAAAACATAAAACATGCAATGATGAGATGCAGGTCAATGTGAACAACAATATCAAGACCGCTCAGAATAGAGTTTCATCTTATATCACAAGCTTAATGAAGCGTTTAGAAAAGTATAACTCCATGATTTCTTTACACAATCAGAGAATTCAACGATGCCAAGAACACCTTAAACAAAGATCTAAGCCTTCATTTCCAAATAAACGCTGGAAATGTCATAGAGACTGGGGATGGAAGGGGTCTAATTGCATGCATGATTTGCTTTAATGAGCTAAATGTTATTACAGGTGCCAATTTATACTAAAAGGTACTGATAGAATCATTTGCTTTCCTCCAGTGTACTTCACTGATCCACTAAATTTGCAGACACTATATTTATAAATGACCAAATAATTAACAAATTATCTATTGAGCTGTGACTGTGTTGTATGGCCTATTGTCTATGAAAGGGGGGCATTTTAATTATAAATAATGGATAATTCGCCCTCTTCCAGAATTTTAGTCATTAACAGATTAATCTCATAAGAACCATAAATTTGTCCCACAATGCTTAATTAGTTATGCATTAGCCCATTTCTTTCAAGCTTTTTTTGCTTAATCTTTGGAGGGAAATACCATTTATTAGGCACATAGTTTAAACCATCTATTTGGTTACTGGTATGAATTTGAATTTTCTTCCAGATTCCCATGCATTACAGAATAAGACTGGTTGTAGTATCACATTTACTGCCAAGTAGCATGTTTTCACTTATTTCTGTTTGAAAACAAAACTGAAACAAAAAAAGGGGAGGGGGGGAGGCGGAACCCTTTACCCACTTTCTATTTTCCAATACAAGAAAACCTGATATTTTAAATTCCACTCAAAAGCATTATGATGTTGAAGGAAAACTATTTAGATATAGCAAGATACAATAGACAACTATTTAATACAATCTTTGAATGAAAAGTCTCTCCTCAAATCCTAGGTCAAAGATCATTGATCCTCTGTTCTAAAAGGGAAAATTATAGCAACCCAAGATTACAGTCATTGTAGTGTTACTGGTTAGTACTTTTTAATAATTGCAATCACACTGAGAGAATCACATTTCCCATGGTATTTCCTTTCTTTCTTTTTTTTTTTTTTAATGTTTCATAGGTTTTCTCCATAGGTTAGTAAATGGAAATTGTAGGAGATATGAGTGGTAGACATAAAAATCTATGGAAATGCATGCAACAAAAATACGCAGTATCACTTCTTGTAAACATCTGCTTTCTTCATGCAAAGAAGTCTATAAAAATCGAGACAAATTTTCTAATAGCTGAATTTTACATTAGCTCAGTAACAAAACTGGTTAAACCAATTCCATGATTTTGCATGAGCAAGAGACTTGAAATGGTTCAAAGATTTCCAGCTTAAGTATTCCATGGCCCAATTATGCTAATAGATTTCTAAGACTGAAACAATATAAGATTATTCCTTGCTTCTGTTTCTTGTTCTTTTGACCAGGGAGCAGAATAACCCGGTTTTTGGAGGAGGGCCCATCAGCATTGGGGCTTGGTTCTTGTGTGTAATTTTTATCTAGGAAAAAAAAGAGAGAGTGCAGTAAGTTCCAGATATAATATCTATCCTGGGAACCTCTGTTAAAGTTACCAATTTTCATGAGTTGCTGAACACTACAAGTGTAAAAGTAATTCTAGAATTTCTATTATCTCAAAAAATATTGTTAAAGGAGATAAGGATATGCATTTAAACTGTATTCCAATATACAGGAGACTAATAAGAATTAAATTTAGCTGAAGTCACATTTTAAATATGTGACCTTTAATCTCACGGGGAGTAAGACCACAAAGCTCCCTAATTTAGGCTATGTGAGTATTAGCATAATTTCTTGACCATTATTTATGTGTCATTTATTTAAGGCAGGAAGGGATGTACCATTTTAATATCCAGAATTCCAGTTATAGCCCAACATCAAGATATACTTAGTATCAAGGCAAACCTTATTTATCTTGCTAATCAGATTGTTTCTCTCTTTCAACACGAACTGCAAGGCTTAATTTCAAAACAATCATTAGGAATGAAAGTCAAAAGTTAATGTGCATTAAAGGTCAAAAATGATGAACTAGCTTTCTAATTTGTTAATTAATTGGTAATAGAATAGAATCAAATATTGAAAAGCCAGCTTAAGACACTTTGAGAGACTGCTCTAAAGCTACTCGTTTTGATTTCTTTGATATAAAACTACGAATCACCTTAAATGAGACAACCTTAAAGTAGATTATGTCTGCAATTTTCTCTAATTCAAGTCTAAATTAGAGAAGACATTTTATGAATATATGCTATGCTCAAAGCTAATTGAAAGCAATTATCAAAGTGGCATTTTGTCTGTGACTTTAAGATACATTGTAAGATAATAAATGATTCTCATTATGTAATAAAAAGGTCACATCTTGCCTTTGGGCTAGTGACGCTAAGAGTTTTTCAAAAGCAATCTGAGACATTTTCTTTAGTGAACTGCGACTAATACAAGAACCATCGCTTATTAAATATCAGTTGTCACCTGCACGGCACCCGCATCAGAGATGAGTATTTCTTTCAAAAAGAAACACCACCTCATTAAAAGCTGCAAAAAATATATCTCTTAAAGTGCATACCTGACATTTTCAAGTGAAAATGAATATCTTTAACTTGTCATTCACTAATAGCAATGAAACGGAAAAAAAAAAAAGTATGTCACGTGGACAAGATCATTAAAATCAGGACTGGGCCTTTTGGGAAATGGAATTTTACTTCACAGTGTAGAAAGACAGAAGTATGTGAAAAACCTTGAAAGGATGAACTTTATTTAACTCTGTTGGAATCAGGTTATTCTGGAAGGGTTCAGTGTTCCTCTCTCTACTATAAAAATAAGTTGTACCTGTAAAAGGCCACCAGGCTAAACCAGCCACAAATTCCCTGGGACTCAGACTTTGTTATGTTATTATCTTATGAATTGGGGCATAAATAGCCAGATTGTAAGATGCTAGAATGCACCATATCTATGTACACTGGAAATAGTTTCTACAAGATTTTCTCTTTTAATAATTCAGCTTTAGATTACACTCTAATTTGAGTTTTATTTTTAAACTCCTCTGAATTCAAGCTTTGGACAGGATCTAATAGAGCATCATTCATTCATTTATTCATTTCACAAAATTTACTGAGCTCCTACTATGTTTCAGACACTGTATCAGGAACTCTGAATAAATAGACAATGAACAATCGTTTCTCCCAGAAACTTACAGTGTAGTAGGAAAATATAACAGGCAGGCTCAATAGTGTTATAGATGTTGAAGTAGGAGGAAAAGCAGAAAGTTAAAGTTATTGTTTTTTTTTTTTTATTTGGAAAATGAGCCATTTTACCCAAAATATGATTTTGAGTGCTTCCATTTTTTAAGAGCCAGATACATACTTCTCAGTTGTTCCTTGATATATCAAGTATATTTTGAGCACCTGCTATGAGAAGGCATTTTGCAACTTGGTTTTGATTGGTTTCTAAAAGAATCTGAGATTACAATTGAAAGGGTATTGTGGACAAGCATAAGCAATGGTGATAGGATGGGGCCCCTAGAAGCTAGGAAGGGGGCACTGCATGAAGGTAGAAGAACAGGGTGAAGTGGGAGGTTTACTTTCTCCAGGCACATCAATAAATCTCTGTGTTTAGAAAATGCAAGATAAATGTCAATAATAAAATAGTGTCCTCCTAGAAAAACTCCATTTCTACTTATCACCTACTCTTTTGAAAAGAAACAGAGCCAGAAGAGAGGCACTTCTACTGCCCCATTACACTTCCTAGTTCTGTCTTCCCATTTCAGATTTCAGTTGGGCACATCTAAAACCATAAACGTGGAAAAAATTTGATTTCAGATTCTGTTTTACAATTATTCCATATGAAATGATGATACACACATAGAAACCAGTAACTGGATCAATGATTAAAACATGTAGCTTTCTTATATCTATTACACTGTCAGGCTGCAAAGTATAATGACTCCATCCTGTAAATGTGATATTAAAAAGAATAAGAAATAGCAAGAAATGAATAGTAAGTTTCATTTATTTGGCTCTTATTGTGCACATGTAATTCAGATGCTGTTCATTTCATTGCCTCTTTGATCTGTCCTCAACACAAGTCCACTCCCATAAAAGTATTATTATCAGAGTGTAAAATTGAACTATGGTTTCAAAAAGGAACTGAAGAGGGGATTCATGTCTTGCAGCAGTTCACAGTGAAATGTGTCTATTCTCATTAGCATTTGCATTTTCTCCAAAGACTTTTGTTAGCCATACCCAAAACTGCAGATGAGAGGGGTAAGTCTTCCCAGACTCATTCACCTGGTAGTATTTGGCCCAGCTCATTGGTATTTTCTTTCCTGGTTCCCCATCTCCCAGTATAAAATTACTCCCATCATCCTTTATTGTTCTCAGTAGTGTTTCTCTTCCTGTTGCTATTCGAACACTCCTGCTTAACACCTGGCCCTGGGCTCCTCTGTCACATGGCAATGTACATGGCAGCTTCTCCTGGCCTCTCTTCTCTTCCAGGTTGTGTTGCCCTTCAGCTCTTGCTTCTTGTGGCTTTCTTTCTGTCTGGATTTCATTCAGCTTATAAAGGACCTCAGTATAGGATTAAGACCCATCCTGATTGAGGTGGGTCACATCTTAACTGAATTAACCTTATCAAAGAACATGTTTGTCTAGGGTACATAGTTCTAAACCAGGACACTCTCTTTTCTACCAATCAAACTTCTATCCCTATACTTCTTAGCTTGAATCACAAGTTATCATGAAATTCCAAAGCATGGGGATAAAAAGAAGATTCTAAATGCCCTAACAGAGGAAAAAACAGGTCACTTAAAACAAAATAAAAATCAGGATGGCATCAGGCCTCACAAAAACATTGGTGCTAGAAGACCATATAGAAACACCTTGAATGGGTTGAGGAAAAGTTAATTTTAACCTAAAATTCTATACTCTCTCAATATATTGATTAAATAGAAAGGTAGAGTGAAGACATTTCAGACATAAAGAGACCTATAGAATTTACCTCTACATGCCCTTTAAAACATATTTGAGGATGTTCTCCAGCAAAACAAATGAATGAGCTAAGAAAGAGCTTCAGAAAACAGAGGATTCAACTCAGATGAATAGTCTTGGGCAGTTCAGGATGACAAATTTGCAAGGGAATAGAGAGGAACTTGCAGGGAAGGGCTTCAGCCATATAAAGAAAGGGACTTAGGACAAGAGGTAAATTGATGTGGTGAAGCTTTACAACAAACGAGAACTATTATAAGGCTGAAAGTGCAAAGAGGAAAATAGAAAAACTCTAATAGCTTTATACGAAAGAAAATGCAATCATAGGTCACTACTTGGTTCTGCAATTGACATCATTTTCATATCTCAATATTTTATATTGATTGAAGTAATGTGATTATATAATTATTTTCAGAGGCAGAATAGCATAATGATTAAAAATCAGACATCCTGGGTTTACCACTTCCTATCTGGGGACTTTGGGCAAGTTACTGTGATTCATTCCCTCACCAATAAAATAGGGATTTTAATATAGTGTCTATTTCATTGGTTTCTTGTAAAGACTGAATGAGTCAACACACACAGAATGCTTAGAATCTCACTTGGCACACAAAAAGCAATCAGTAATTGCTAACTATTACTAATAGAGTTAAATGGAGAAATGTGAGTTAAAACAAAATTCATTCCATCTAAGAAGTAGGTAGAGTATATCTAAAACTAGTAGATCAAAAAAAAAAAAAAAACAAAAAACAAAAAAACCACCAAAGCATATTGTTTATAATATGGAATAAACTACTAGAAAATAAAAGATTTCAAAATGGTTGCTTCTGGATAGCAGGCTGGTGACAGAGAAAAGATGGGACAAAGAATGGCTTTTTCTACAAAAAGTCTATACATTCTGATTTTTTTTTTTTAAGTGTGTTTGTATTATGTTGGTACAAATGTTAAATGATGTTTTTTTTTTTTTTTGGAGGTACCTGGCATTGAACCTAGGACTTCATACATGGATGCAGGTGCTTAACCACTGAGCTACACCTACTCCCCTGTTAAATGATTTTTTAAAAAATCCCTTTCCAGATGATTCTGACATTCTTTAGAGTTTTGGTTTTCAAAATGTGGTACAAAGACCAGGAGCATCCACATCATTGTTAGAAATGTAAACTCCCTAGTCCCACCCCAGACTTTCTGAACTAGAATGCTGCTTTGTAAATAGATCCCTACGTGATACAGATGCATGTTTAAGTTTGAGAAATCCTTGTCTGTCATTTTACTTCTCTTCCTGAGGGGCAAGGCCAATAAGAATCTGCTGACTGACTGACTGACTAAATGAATGAATGAATGAATTTACCAGCACTCTCTGTATTCACCCCCAAATCATATGGCTGACAACTAATAGTAATGGAAACAAATAATCTAATTTGCTCAACTTTACCATTCATGTTTATATTCTAATTTACCAGCTAACTTCAGCTTTAGGTTAGTTCTGGGGATTGGAAGTAGAAGAGATATTTTTTTTAATTAAAAATTTTTAGCCTAATTGAGGTGCTTATATGCTCGTGATGATAGCCAAATGTAATAGTAGAATGTGATATACACTGTGCTACAGATATCACTGGGGTTTCAATAGGAGCACAAAGAAATGCCAGATCATGATGGAAGCACAGACATAATTAAATACAAGTTTTAGCAAAATCACTCTGGCAGCATAGATTAGGTCTGGGTACCACACTTAAGCCAAGGAGCCCAGATGGGAGGTTAATGCCCATTCCAGAAAATAAGTAAATTGGACTTGAATTAAGCCAGGGGCAATGGGAACAGAGTAGGGGGAATATTGGGGAGATACTGAAGATACTAACTACAGGACATGCTAGCTGATTTGATGTGTAGATTATTGGGAAAAGAGAAGATTCTAATGTGACTTCCATGCTTTGCCTTTGGTTGCTATGTGTGTGGTGATGCCTTTTGTAGAAAGAAAATCGTTTCTGGTAGGGTTGGGAACCAGGAAGTTGGTGAACCCACATGGAATGTGACAAACTGAAGATGTTCAGAGTATCTTTTGGATATGTGGGTCTGTTGCTCAGAAGGGAGAACTGGCATTGAGACAGATTTTATTGTGATGAGGCGATAATAATGTCACCCGTTGAGATGATATTACTGAAAGACATTGTGACAAATATCAACAACAGATGTTAAACCAGGAAACTTGGTAACAAGGACATTTAAGGGTGAAATGGAAGAATGGTAGCCTGTGAAGGAATATGAGTACGAGTTGTCAGAGAGGTAGGAAAAAAACTAGAAAGAGGTGCCATTAAATAAACATTTCTAATCAATCTTCTATTAACTAGAGTGAAAGCTTTTGTTTTAATTTGCTAAAGGCTGCCAATGCAAAATACCAGAAATGGGTTGGCTTTTATAACAGGAATTTATTATGATAGAAGCTTACATTTTCAAGGCTGTGAAAATGTCCACATTGAGGCTTCATCAAGAGATGCTGTCTCACCAAGTTGTAGCTATGAGTGATCAGGAACATGGCAGGGCAGAATGGCATCCCACTCATTTCTCCCCTCTCCTCCAAGCCTGTGGCTAGTTCTGCTTCAGGCTGTTCCATTTGTGGCTTATCTCTGTCACTGCAGCTTTTTCTCTGTCTTTCTACAGCTGCAGGTGATCCTGAAGTCCTTTCTCATATGGAAGGGCAAAATGACTGCTTTTCCTTCCCCTGCTCCTCAGTTTATATAAGACTCCAGTAGAGGATTAAGACCCTGCCTGGGTCCCACCAATCTAATCTGAAGCAATCTAATCAAAAGTGATCTAATGAAAAGAGCCCTTAACTGAATCTAATCAAAAGGTCCCATCTACAATGGGTTCTCTTTAAGAACAAGATTTTCTGGGGGCCACAAATGACTCATACCAGGACACCTTTATGAATCTAAGATAGGCATGTGTATTAGTTTGCGAAAAGGGCTGCCTATGCAAAGTACCAGGAATGTGTTGACTTTTATAAAGGTGATTTTTTTTAGGGTAAAATCTTACAGTACTGAGGTTGTAAAATGTCTAAATCAAGGCACCATCATTGATACTTTCCCACCAAAGTCAGCTACTGTTAATCCTGGAATGTTGCCAGGTGGTGAATCAAAATGATGGGCAATCTCTGTCAAGATCTCTGCCTTTCTCTCCAGAATCTACTGTCTCCTGGAGCTTGGTTGTGGACAACCAGGCATAGGGTTTGTCTCTTTGCAGGTCTCCTTTCTTGGACTTTGAGGACTTCTCTGCCCTTCTGTAGCTGTAGGCAAACATGGAGTCCTCCCTCTCACATGGCCAGATCAAAAATGGTAGCTTTCTTTTCCTGTGTGTGTCTTTCTCTGAGTCTCCATTTATATTAGACCCAGCAAGAGGGCAGAGACCCAAGCTGACTCACACCTCACTGATGTAATCCAATGAAAAGTGTCTCACACTCACAGGAATGGATTAGTTCAAAAACATAATCTTTTTCTTTTTGGAATTCATAAAATAACTTCAAACTCTGAATATATGCTACTATTTGTCACAATGATTTGCATATAAGTGATATAAGTTATTAAATTGTTTAAATTAATTTCAACATAGAAATCATTATATTTGAGTTATTTGTTGCAGAATGTTTAAGTAGATGTTGAGGTAATTCAGAGTTTTTCTGTAAAGGGTTAGATGGTAAATACTTTAGGTTTTGCAGATACATGGTCTCTGTCACAGCTACTTTGGTCTTTGAGGACTTCTCTGCCCTTGTAGCATAAAAGCTGTCATAGACAATACATAAATGAGTAGGTGTGGCTGTGTTTTAATAATTTTCTTTTTAAAGGAGGTACCAAGGATTGAACCCAGGACCTCATACTTGGGAAGCAGGCACTCAACCACTGAGCTACATCCCCTACCTTCTAATAATTCTTTACAGACACAAAAATGTGAATTTCATATAATTTCCACATGTTATGAAATATTATTTTTTAAAATTTTTCAACTATTTAAAAATATAAAACCCATTCTTAGCTATACCTAAACTAGGCAGCCAGCCAGATTTGGCCAACAAGCCATAATTTGCTGATCCCTAATGCAATTGCTTGCAAACACTGAAAAATCTAATCTAGAATTGAAGCTTAAGTTGAAGAAATATATTTTAATTTTAAATCATGATTTTAATGGATCAATAGTTAAAAGATGGATAAAAGCGGAGATATTTTTATATGGTATATCTTTGCTATACTGAGTGCCACCATTCAGAATTCATTCTGTGAAAATTCTGAATTAGAATATATACAATCATTCCCAATTTCAATTGATCAAATTTGGCCTAAATGCATACTCTCTTCAAATGATTCTTATTGCTTTGCAACAGGATGGGTTTAATTAAGATTGAGATTTTTAGGAAGCATCTTAGCAGGTAGTATTTTCCTTTTAAAATAATCTCCTTGAAATCCAGCCAAAATTTTCTTTTCACTGCTACATTACTTTAAGAGTTTTGATCATCATTGGATTTATTCAGCTATATTAAAATTGGATGGGGGTTTTGGAGCAAAATAGACACCATAAAAATATCTTTCGGGAGAACTTAATTTAGCAATTATCTGAAACATTGAAAGTTACCTAGCTTGATTGTGGAATAAGATTGTCACCTTCCAATAATGGAAACCATTTTGAATTCATGCATGTAGCAGAGCCATATGACAGAGAGAATAAAGTGCATGTTAAATTTTTCAGTTCCATAACTGCCAAAAAGCAAAGCAAAGAAACAACATTTTTTTAAAATCCCTTTGCCAGCTTCTCTATGATTCTAGCCATTATTTTCTGGAATGATAGCTGTTTCCAAATTTAATGTTAAAGTCTTTGATCTAATATCAAATTCAGATAAATCATTGTGAAGATTTAAAATAAAATCTTTAAAAATAGGTTTGATAGGTTTACTTGCTTATGAAATTCATAGGAATTTTAAATATGTGTGGTAATGAAGAAAGAGAAATTGTTTCCTGAAACTGATGGGCTATTTGGCAACATTGCAGGAGAAATAGTCTTACCTGGATTTGAAATCTCTTTTAAGATATAAATTGTGTTCTCTCCTCCAAAATATTTTTATGGTTGTAAGTTGGTTAGGAATGAAGGTCAAAGACTTAAAAAAAATTTTTTTTTAATTATTTCCATGACTCTACAGAGAAATTATACCTACAACTTAGTTACTGTTTAGCCTTTCTGACATCCTCTCCAAAGCTTGGGTCATATTGAAAACAAAAAACAAAAATGCAAAAGCAAAAACAAAACAAGCAAACAAATAAAAAAATTCCTTTCCCTGAATATAACCAGAGGATATTCACAATGTGTAGTTTGACTTCTCGTAATGAATATTATTTCATATACCTATATGATCTTTTCATTTAGCCTGGTGGTCAAGAACATGAACTCTGGGAACATGCAACAAGTGTTGGAATCCTTGCTTGACCACTGGCCAGCTCTAAGACCCTGGTCAAGAGATTTCATGGCTTTGAGCTTTGATCTCTGCTAAAGGAGGATATCAATAGCACCTGTTTCACAGGCCCATGAGGCTATGATGTCATATATGTGCTTGATAAATGCTACCTACTCTTTTTAGTGTGATTATATCCAGTCAACTCAGAAATATATTTTGCTACTGCCTCTGTTACCTGGGCCAAAGACTTTTGGATTCCCTTGGTGGCATTGGGAGATGACCTGCTATGACTATCTGTGTTCTTTCTAAGGACGCCAGAAGCACTATCAGAATTCCAGCCACATGGTAGACTACACTTTTACCCATAGGAAAAAAAAAAAACAGAAAAAAAACCTCAATGTGGGACATTTACTAACCCTCTGAGAGCATGTTCCGTGTGTGTGTATGTGTGTGTGTGTGTTTAAACCAAAGGAGATCAATAAGTTTACATTCTCTAATTGTAACACTGATCTGAAAGATTTCCCACTCAGTGTTAAACTATTTCATGGTAATCTAGTAAATATGTTGACATCCTACCCACAAAAAGTCGCTGTCACAAGATGTCATGCTAATTAGCACTCATAACAAAGTGCCTATGATGCTGGTTAAGAAGCATGATTTAGTTGAACTAGTACCATAATAGAGGTACAATGATCAGATTAGTTTCCAAATTCTTCTATTTCAAGGAATTATTTTACCATTCATTCAATTGCTCAAGCTAGATACTTGAATCATCCTTGACATCTTCTCCTTCTTACCTCCCATAGCCAATCCATTACTAATTCTAGTCAATATTACCCCTCAAATATTTTCAGTACCTTTTGACTTTTTGGAATTTCTACTATTGCCATTCTAGAGCTCAAACAATTGCAAAAGTTCTCTAATTGGGCACTGCAACCCCATACACCCTCAGCTGCCAAAAATCCATTCTCTTTCCAGAATAATCTCGTTATCATGCAAATCTGATGACATCACTCTCTTATTTTAGCACTTCTTTATTTCCATGCGACTCAAATTAAAGATACCAATCCTTCCTTTGGACCTCAAGGTCCTATGTGCTCTGATCCCCACCAACTTACTTGCCTCACCCCACACGTCTCTTCTTTCTATGCGACGTCTATCACATACTCCCAGCTCCGACAGGGGTGTGCATGTCTTGTTCCCTCTACATATGACCATCTTCTCCCTTTGTGCCTAAATCTATCCTCAGCATCTTTTAGTTCTCAGGTCAATTTTGAAAGCCTTCCTGGACCTTCTTTGATGATGTCAAATCCTCCTATTATCCCCTCTCACATTACTATAGTACCATGAAGCTTTCATTCATAGACCTTATACCATTATTTAAATTATATATCTGTGTGACCATTTGAGTAATGTTTATCTCCAATAAGTTCAGAAGCCATGTCTTTTGTTTTGTTTTCTCTCCATTAAAGCACTATAGGACTAAATGTCAGCATCTCCATAGAGAAGGAATTCAATAAACATTTGTAAAAAACTGAATAAATGAATCACTAATATTTATTACTCGGTTTGGAGGAAATAGTTATGTTCTCGTCTTAGTTTTTATTTACTGATTTGAAAATCATGTTCAATAATATCCATTTTGTTCACTTCACATGTTGTCAGCTTGATAAAATAAGGGGATTTTTAAAGTTCTTTAACAGTTTTTATGTCTCCTGAAATTAAAAATGTGGAATCGTGTTCTTAATAGGTGTGGGAGGTGGGTAACATGGGAATCCCAGTGGGTTCCGTGTAATATTTTGGGTTATCTAAGCACCTCTTAAAATATATGTATATATATATAAAAATAACATTTTTGTAAGCAAATACTAATATATGCATATATATTTATATATCATTTTGCAAATGTTTGTATGTATTGTGAGAATTTTGATTTTTACCCACAATAAAAATAAATTAAAAAAAAAATAACAAATCACAAAATTATATTCATTGCATTTTTTTTTTGAGGTCCCAGGGCTGGGTATTGAACCCAGGACCTCATATGTGGGAAGCTGGCACTCAACCACTGAACCACATCAGTTTTCCTGCATTTTTTATTAAGATTTTTTTTTTTTTCTAATTTTTATTTGAAATTAGTAACCCATCCTGGTAATATCCCTAGAAAACTCTGGATCAAGTTCCATGACATTAGTAGATAAATCTCACTCTTTAAAACTTTCCACAATCCAGTATGTTGCCTCTCAAGGAAGAGCTTAGATTATGCTACCCATATTGATGAAGTATGACCATAGGGCAAATGTGAAAGAAAGCTCAGGCTCAGGCCTACCAGAAGAGAGACCTCTAACTGCTCTGAAAGGAAAGATATCATATCTGCATATTGGGCCAATGATGCCCATCAACTGGGAGACTTACTTCTAGATTTACCCAGTCTAGTGAAAGATACTCAGTTTTGATCTAGATATAAATATTGGTCTCCTTGAATGCTAATGACAAAATTCTGTTAAGTTCATATAATTTTATCACTTTTAGCAGATTTAACAGTCTTGGATCAGAACAGTATAAATGTATAAGGGATTACTTATTTGGCATATTTTTTTTATTTCAATTTTTGCCCTTACATGTTTTTTGACAGTGTGTGCTATTTGGACTAGGAGGTCCTATCAAGGAATATTAATGTGAGAGACACTATTATCTGTTCACCAAAATTAAATGATTTTTCTAAGTTGAAACTGAGTAGATTAATTCAGGTATCAACATAAAGAGTAAAAGAACAATTTAGGTTTATGTGACAATATTTTAATAGAATATATTAAAGTGAAGAGCTATAAAAAGGTAAGTAATTATAAACATAATGTTTGTAATGACTTTTAAAATATAAGATGGCAAGAAAAATCTTTAAAATATTTTTGTGCAAAATGCAATCAAATCTAATCAGTTTGGCATTAATTAAGCCCTAATAATGTACTTCAGTATCCTTCTTAAGTAGTGTGATCCGTTTCCCCTTCATCCAGGTCGATTTGTGCACATTATGGTGTCATCATAATTTTAAAGCATACTGAGAAAATGACAGAGCTGTAAAATTAAAATAAATGATTAATGGTATTTTTTTCATGTTTTGTACTAATAGGTATTACTGAGCCTTTAAATTAATAGAGCTGTCAAGCTCAGAGGTGTTACAGATCCAGCATGAACCAAAATGGATATTATATATTCCACAGACACCTAAAGATGACACTTTGGAATCTTTTAAATTTTAATTAGTAGGTGCAATTGTTTTGTTCCCTTGTAACACAGCAAATTAATTGGAAATTAGTCACAACCAGCTCTTTTCTTAACAATTTGAAATGAAGAGATTGGTGCTTTACACCTTAACATTCTTATTTGGGGACCAGAAAGCACACATGCAGTAAATTGCATTGTCAATTACAAAAACAACTGTTGTGAAATTAGGAAAAATTATGCACAGGTAAACAAAACTAATTAATGCATAAGTAACAGGGGAACACGCAAAATAATGCCCAACTAAACACTAAGGTGCCAGTCTTTGAAAAAAATAAAGGCTTATAATGCAAATTTATGCAAAACCATTTACTGATGAAGACTTAGGTAAAAGGATGCTTTTTAGTTTATGTTTTATTTAACTGCTTTTGAAGCATCACTACCACTCACACCTTGAAAAATATACCCCCAAGGACAGCCCTCTGCTTATTCAAATGTATTTCAAGAAGGGAGAGGACTTTAGCAGTAATTTTCTATTTCTCAAAATATCAAGATTTAGAATCATTAAATAACAAACTGTGGTATTTCCTTCTTTAAGAGTTAGTCTTATTCTCTATTTGAATATGAAGCGAAATGCAATCTCCAGGCACATCAGTAAAATATTCATTATCAACACCTACTTGTAAGACATTTTCCTGCTGAGAATTCATGGGTTACTCTTTCTCTTTCATATTGGAAATACACATGTTCCCTTGTCTGCTTATTTTTTACCCCTTCTAAAGTAAGCTATTAGAGCAGCTTAAAATTTGTTAAAAATGATGTGTCTACCAAATCAGCAAGTGATAGGTTATAATAGCTGTGTAACTTCTAATGACAAAATAATATTCTTATCAAACTTTCAAAACAAGACTAATTTGGTGTGTGAAAAATTATTTCATAATACTTAATTAAATGTAAGGGTCTTGGGAGATTCTAGAGTTAGGTAAACCTGCAGATCCTTTTCACAGCACTCTTCTATTCTGAATGAGTCTTAATGGAACTTCTTTTTTAGATAATTATTAAAGATGTTAAAAATTATGTTGACATAATTTCCTTTTCCAACATGAGCTTATCTGTAAAAGATGATGGGACAGCAATAAAAGTCACTGCTACACTTTCTGTAGTACTTTGGCCAAATCTCAAAAAGATGTCAAATTTTGTCCTGCCATAAAATAACAGGCATTTAACTTTTTTTCCCCTGCATGAGTCAGGATTACAGGGAAATTAATCTAAACATTGAAAAAGAAGAAAATGCAGATGCACTATTAACTATAACAATGTTAATATACACCAAAATTAAAATCTTACTGTTACTGATTGTGATATGTAGTAATTTTCAACTACCCTTCCATACGCCTTTGTGATCTGTTGTCAGCTGGTTTTATGAATAAGGCAATAGTTTCAAGGAGATTAAGTAACTCTCTGAAGCCCAGAAGTCACTGATGTAATGAATATGAGATCCCAGACTCTGGCCCTTATTTCTGTTTTCTACACATTGGGATATACTTAACTTGGTATAGTACCTTTCTTAAGTAATTTTCCCCTTCCCATCTGACAGAAATCCCATAAATCCTTGCTCTCAAGAAATAAAAAATACTTTTAACCTCAGACTATATTGAATTTCTGCCAGAGTGCTAGAAAACTTGACTATTTAAGTTGTAGATAACAGCTTGCTCAAAATTCCTTTTAAATTAGTAAAACCTAGAATGAATTTCAAATAAAAAGCTGATACACAGGGGTTTTAATGAATTGACTGAGTTTTTGTTATAGAAAAGTGGTAAGGCTGTATAACTTTGAATCTGTTTTCAGCCCCTAGGCTTATGATCAGTTCATTTAGATAGTACGTACAAGGAAATCTACCTACTATAATGTTAAGCAAATTCTAGCCATTTTCCTACTTCTCAAATTCACTTCTGAAGCTGCTCACCAGGAAACACTTCTATCCCCAAACTGCCTTTAAAAATATTTATTGTACCTTTAACTAGTAATCAAGAGAGATATAAGCACATAAATTCTAGAAAAAAGCAATCCAACAAATACCATAATATTTTCTTAAAATATTACATGGAATGCTAATTAAAATGGTATTTCTCAAGTAGGAAGGATGGTTCATAGTATTCAACTTTATCCATTTCAAGTGGGTTGAAGCAACCATTAAAACAACTTTCTAAAAATGACGATTTGCTTCTAAATGCAACTGTCCTGTGATGGATTTGCTGTGATTAGAGCTGCTAGAGCAAGTCAAAGCATATTGGAGTCTCGTTGGAATTGCTGCTTGTTTGACACTTGAGCTCCTTTACTCAGCACTGTGCAGTTCAGGAAGCTTCAATAACATTGTATTTCCTCTTCTAGGAACTTTTTTCCAGAGGCAAACAAGCTTAATGAGCTGATGACAGACAGACAGGTTTGGGAGTTGAAAAACAAGGTAGCAACAGCCTCAGTTTTGTTCCTCTTTGCTTCATGTTTTTGGACATTCACCTAACCCCACCTCCACTGTTTAAAAGTCTCCCAAACTAACTGATAACTCACCTGGAACAGTCTTAAAATGTATTTGCCTACAGACAAGATAACCTAACAAAACATATCCCACGTGATCATATACGTCATTAGAAGCCTAGATGAATACCTAAAACCCTAGTTTAATCTTTACAGGTGAGTAGAAAAACAATGCTTTGTTGGTTAATTATTTTCTCTCAAACAATATGTAAACAATGATTTTCTATCAAACTGCTTAAATGTAGAACCCAAGAATAAAAAAGAAAAAGTTTTCTCATCACTGAGAAGATTTACAATTCAAGGCTTAGGGCATTGATTAGATTTCATCAGATTTTTGGTAAAAGACACTGACACTGGGAATGTCCAGTAAAATCTCCAAGTCTGCAGATAAGAACTTCTGGCTAATAATACACCAACTCGACTTGGGGAAAATTCAGGCAGATCTCAAACAACAAAAAACAAAAAGTTTTAAAAGGGGTGGTACCAGTTCCAGTTAAGATGCAGCAAGCCCACCCCAACCTGTCTCTTCCACTGAGTGCAATTAAAAACCCTGGACAGAATACATAGAACAGCTTTTTGAGGGTGCTGAAAAGTAAATGACAGCAAGCAAATTGGGAAAGGAAATCAGAACATGACATGTCATGGAATCAGCGATGAGCTTTCCGTTTCTTCCCCAGGAGGCCTTTCAGCAACTATCATAACCACCCTCCAGGAAGTGATGGCATACACTCTTGAAATGAAAGGAAAGGCAGAAAGTTTCATCAGAGTAATAGAAGATATTTTTTTAATGAAACAAATGATACTTTTACAACTGAAAAAGACAATGGCTAAAATAAAATTTATGGATGAAAGCAGAATGGAGATAAGAGAGAAAAATTTTAGTGAACTTGAATACAGATGAATAAATATTATTCAATATGAACAACAACAAAAACAACAACAAAAACCAAAGAGGAAAGAAAAAAAATAGACTTACGGATCTATGAGATAGTACAAAAAATGTTAACTTTTGGGTCATCAGAGTTTTAGAAGGAGAGGAAAGAGTTTGGTGCAGGAAAAAAAAATATTTGAAGGAGCAATGGCTAAAATTTCCTAAATTTGGCAAGAGACATAAATTTACATATTCAAGAAACCAAGTGAAAATAAAACAGGATAAGCTCAAAGAAATCCATGCCTGGACTCATCAAAATCAAACTGCTGAAAACTAAAGACAAAGAAAAAAGTCTTGAAAGAAGCCTGAAAAAAACGATGCATTACATATAGCAAAGCAATGATTCAAATGACTGTGGATTTCTCATCAGAATCTATATTATGTAAAAGACATGTAATGGTATTCAACTTTACCCATTTTGAGTGGCTTGAAGGGGCCATTAAATCAACTTCTGAAAACAGCTATTTGCTTCTAAGTGTGAATGTCCTATAATGGATTTGCTATGGTTAGAGCTGGGGAATTACTTGCTCTACAAGTAATTCAAAGGGGAATTACAGATGAATCTTAGAATGCTTACAATTAAGTCAGAAGTGCTGGACACATACATGCATAGCTGAAATACAAGGATATATATTAGTGTGACATTAAGAAGATATAAGCAGGGAGTCACAGGAATACAATGGATTAGGCAAATATTCCAGACAGATGGAAAGTTAAAAAGGCTTCATGGAGAAATTCCTTGGTATTGAAGGAAGAGATTTTATTTCATTTTTAGTATGTATAAATTTATATCCCATCACCTTCCAGAACAAAATTTGAAGTAACATATGAAAATGCATATATTTAAACAGGCAATATGAGTAAAAGGGAAAAATTAAGTATATGAAAACAATAGACTATAGGTACGAATAGATAAGAGACATGCATGCCTTGGTTTCTAAACAATTTCTGGAAGAAGTCACAGATTTTCAGTGAGCCTGCCTGGCAGCCAGAAGAATAATTCAATTTTTAAACCATAAAATAGAGAATGAGGATTTAGACAAAAAAGAAATCATTGTGATTATAAAAGCTCTGGGAAGTGGTCTTTTTGAATCATGGCAGACTAGGTTCTTGTGAGGTTTAAATAAATAATGAATGTGAACACAGAGAGCAGAAACTGGCACATGGTAAGGTCTCAATAAATGTTAGCCATTGTTACCATGTTTTCTTCCAAAAATGCCCAGGCCATCCAAGTGTCCTGACAAATCAATCAGCCTTCATCTACAGGACACTCAATTTCTGAGTCTGAAAAAGTTTTAAATTATAGAATCCTTCTTTTTCTATCTCATTGACCTAAGATGAATCTGCATTTATCAAATGGTTAAAGATTAAATACCACTTTAAAATGGATGGTTTTTAAAATAATTTAAGGGAAGCGGCTGTGGCTCATTCAGTAGGGCTCCCGTTTACCATATGGGAGGCCCAGGGTTCGGTTCCCGGGGCCTCCTGGTGAAGGCAAGCCCGCCCGCACAGCATGGTTAGCTGACCCAGCGAGCACAAGCAGCAAGGGGGGGATAAATGAATAAATAAATAAAATCTTAAAAAAAATAATAATAATAATTTTAAAAAAACCATATAAACAGAAATTTTATAAACCCCAGAATACTGTTTCTCTTTTTAAAGGGTTTGCATTTTTAAGTTGTGCTGGGTATATTCTCTTCATGATACAAGTGTTAAAATGAAGATAAATTCTAGATAACTCCAGTGACTGGGACAATAAGGAAAAATCCACTCTTCCTAGTATAGGGTACAAGTAAGGGCTAGGCAAGGAGCCAGTCTCCCAGGCAAGTAGATGTTAGTGCCAGGGAAGGGACCTACTTCAAATGTGAAGTAGAGTCCAATAGGATGGTCCACACAATGGAAATCAGGGCAGCAAGAGGCAATTGCTCTTAGGTAACTGGATGAACAAATGTTTACCCAGGAATAGATCAAACTTATGCAAGAGAGACTTTCAGACTTGGCAGGGATTGGCTGAGGACCAGGTTAGGTGCGAGTTGCATGATGCAGGTCCTTAACACTGGCAGTTGAATGTGAGCAAGTGGCTTCAGGGTCCTGAAGGGTATTAGACTAGCGACAGTACATAGAAGAGGTCAAAGGATAATCAAAACACAGGTAAATGATTTCCAGAACTTGCCTTGACTTTAGTTATCACTTTGATGCATCTTCATGTTTCACTTGTGGTTATTTTGTTATTTAGTTTATGATCTGCTCATGACTTCCTTTCCATTCTCTACGATATGGAAGAAAGTTTCAGGAATCTACTCAGTCTTAATCATAGATGAAGCACAAAAGTGATAATATTGCATTAAAACCTCTTTGGAAGTGTATCATAAGTAATAATTAATATGACTATTAATATTTCAAAGTATTAACAAAATGCAGCTTATCTAATGTGTAAAATGAGTACATAATTGATAATACAGAAGGATGTGGCTCTTCTAAAGAAGTTTAATTGTACCAAACCCGGAAACTGAAGGATTCAATCTTTGAGAAGGAAGAATTATTTCTTCTCTGATAAAAATTTTTTCCTTTGGGAATATAATGAATAAAGAGAATTCAAAATAACATTTATATGCATTTATATATAAAAAATATGTGAATGAATTGCTAGCCAAGATACAGTATGTTCAGGAAAAGATTTAGGAGAAAATATTTTTTAACATGTTATATTACCCCAAGAAGTATTAAGAAATTCACAAATTTAAAATGTACTTGTTATTGGTAAACTAATTATGTGTGGGGCACAATGCTAGGATTTGGAGGTATATAGATGGCCAAATTGTCTACTGAGGAGCTAGATATATAAGGTGATAATTTCAATGCAGTGTAGTTAATTTGATAGAGATATGGAAACACTAAGGTTGAACTTTTAAGATAGGTGGGTCTTGGGTCAGGGGTAGGGATGGGGGCTGATGCTCTGGGAAGGGCAACATGAAATGAGTACAAAGGATGAGTTGTGCTACTCAACAAGTGAAGAGATAAAGTTTGCTTGGAAAGAGGAAAATGCTTGGAAACATGGAAAAGAAGTAAGAGATGATGTTGGTGAAAAGGCAGCCCAAATCTTAAAATATATAGTATAAAATAAGAAATAATTAGATTTTAAGTAGAAGAGTGTCATGGTGAAATTAGTATTTTATAGTGATCATTCTAGGGGTAATGTGGAGGATGGGTTTAAATGGAAACAAAACAGAGATTAGGAACCACTGATATTTCCTAGAGAGAGAAAACTGAAATGGGGCAGTACTAAGGAAGGGGTAGTAAAGATGGAAAGAAAGGGAAAGATTCTAGAAATATGTTATATCATTAGACAGACATGGTAATTTGATTTGAAGGTATAAAGAGAAGTATAGAATGACTCAGATTTCTAGCTTAGAAAACACTGGATGTATAATGGTTCCACTACTCGATATGGTACAGGGAGGAGAAGCAGATCTGGAAAATAAGAAGAAATCAGTGTAGATGGGGAGATAAAAGGTAGTGGAGAGAAGCAGATGATGAGTCCATCTTGGTTACATTGAATCTGAGGTTCTTGAGGCTTTGTATGGTCACTCCTCACTTACAAAACTTTATTGGGTACCCATCACTTAATAATGAACAGTGTATGGGAGGAAGTGGGAGTGAAAGGTGGGTGTTCAGATATAAAATGAAATCTGACTTAATCCATGTCCTCCCATAGCCTATCATTCCATCCTCACTCTACATACCCCCACCTGCTCTTTCTTCTTTCCATTATAGGAACATGTTGCCATCAGCGTCAGTATGTTCTATGTGCACAGGAGGAAGGTTGAGGGGAGGAATAAGGCAGAGAAGGGGAAATAGTCAGTTGCTAGGGCTAGCTTAAAGAGAGGCCCATCTAGAACTGTTTTAATATAAATTCTTATAGAATTAAGATTCTTTTAAATTTGACATGCTTATTAACATGCCCAATAGTTACATAGCTAAAAGTCCATATTCTGACAATTCAGTGACTATCACAAAACCATGAACACAAGGGTACTTAACAAATTTTTGTTGGCTGATTTATAGGGAGAAAATTTAAAAGTTTGTTCAAAAATAATTACAAACTATATATATGAAGAATCAGTTTTAAGCTCTTTGGTTTTTGCTTTTCCTGATATTCAAATTCTTAGGATTGGTAATATAAATAGTACCTTGATTTAAATAATAGTATTGATTGACTGAAGAATCAAGATGAATTTATTGCCTGTCTTTTCATTATATATATTCCACTTAAAGAAAAACTTTAAGAGCTTCTGCTTTGGTTTAAAATTATATCTAGAGCAATTCTTTCCTAAATTGAGTATCAGCTTAAGGATATTTAAATTCAGCAGAGAATTTTAACACTCTACCAATTCTTATGTTCTGTAAGAAAAACACTGTTATTTGATTGAAACAAAGAACACTCTATTGTTAATCCATACCCATGTTATGAATACTAAATATTTTCTTCAGTTAAAGTAATATTTAAAGTTTAGAACTCCACGTGTTATAGGAAAAGTGGAGTATGCCAGAATTTGAAATAACAACAAGCCACAGTCTAGTACAGTTCTTGGCCCAGGGTAGGCTGCAATAAATGTTTTAAATGAATAAGTGAATTTAGGAGGAGAAAATTTATTATAAATTATGTAAAATTATTAATTTAACAATTGGTAGATCATAATTAATAGGTGTAGCAAATCTACCACTACTAATTGGAAGAACAATTTAAAGTATTGTTAAAAGTGTTTGTGTAAAGTAAGCTAAACTTATTCAAAACCAACTAATTAAATTTCAACAGACACAGATTTTTTAAAGCTGGAGAAAAGCAGTAAACTATTTACAAAATGTCACACTGTGGAGAGTGATAACCAGCACCCACTGGAGCCTTTTCGTTCTGCAATTCATGGTGGAGAGTAGTGATGAAGTGTGTAGACTCTGAAGCCAGGCGGCCTGGGTTTCAGTTTCTAGTCTACCATTTACTAGCTGTTTAAAATTAGGCAAACTATGTAATCTTTGTTTGCCTCAGTTGTTTCATCCACAAATTGTGGAAAATCATAGGGTCATTGTGAAAATTACAGATCAAGTGCCTCCCACACTGTATGTGGCACATACTATGAACTCAATGAATGTCCAATATTACCATGGCACCTACTGCTTCTTGATTCAAAAAGCAGTAGGAATTAAACTTCCCTTCTCTCTGAGAAAAGTCCAAAAGATACAAAGGGTACTTATAGAAGGTATTTTGTTTTTACTTATCTCTTGTAACTAAGCCTGATGAAAGTTGATCTGTTATTAAACATAAGAATACTACTACCACTGCCACCACTGCTACATCCTATATCATCACAGCTACCACCGCCAGCACCACCAGCACTAATACAACCACCTTAACCTCTAACATCAGCAATACCATTATCTCACCTACTGTCACCCCCTTCCCCAACAGCACCACTACTAGTCCTGCTGTCTTATATGACTGCCATTGCCAACATTTCCACCACTACCATCATGACTGTCATCACCTCCAGCACCACCAACACCAACAGCCAATATTACCACCATTTCCCGCCCCCCCCTTTAACATCCATGTGAATATAGATGTGAATTTAGAAGCTGTCATTTGGAGAATGAAGAACAAAGGATAAATGCATGTATACACATGATAGTAAAAGGAGGAAAAGACTTTTTTAAAAAGGACATTTGTAGCCAAGTACAGAGATAGCAGAAGACAGAGGAGCTGCCAGTCTAGAATTTTTAGGTAAGTTTCTGATTACAAAAATAATAGATTTTACAAAATCAGGGTTTAGGTAGGTAAAAAGAATATACCAGTTAAGCCATGGACTATAGCTAATAGTACAAGTATAAAAGTGCGTTATTATCAGTTGTAACAAATATTCCACTCCAGTGCAAGGTGTAATAATAGGGTGGTATATGCGAATCCTGTATTTTTGTTCAATAAACCCACAACTTCTTTAATAAAGAAAAAAAGTTATATATCCTAGCTTTAATTATCTCAGTGAAAGGCACGATCATTCACAGTTAGAAGTCAAACCAGATTCATTCCTCTCTTTCATCCTCACTCCAAGGGATGACATTACCAATTTCTGTTTTGTCTCCAGAAGGTAGCTCAAATCTAGCCACTTCCCTGTGCCTGCACTGTTATCATCCTTGCACAATCCCAGACTATTGAGATAGACCCTGGCTCACATCTGCTACTCAGTAGAATCCTTTCTCTACTTATCAGAAAGGGTGAACTTTAAAAATGTAAATCAGATGGTATATGAAAGATTTCAACAACTTCCTATTGCACTTAAAATCAATACTAACCTTTTCCCATCATTTGTTCTACTTGATTTGTTCTCTGTCCACCTTTCCTACCTTACCTCTTACTAGTTGCCCTAACTCAAGAAACTTTGGTCAGACTGTTCATAATGTTCTTTTAATACATAGCTTTGGGATATTTCCTTTTAAAGAGAACTCCACAGATCCTCTTATTTAAAATAATATCTGCTTCACTTCACCCAATTCATCACATTATCTTATTTTTTCTTAAAACTTTTAATATTTATTATATATTTAATTATCTATTTAATTTTGTTTCCTATTCTCAAAATATGTTTCTTGAAGACAATTATATTGTTGATCATGTTCACTACATTATACCCAGTGCTTAGAGCCTCTCATATATTTGACATGTGATTAAATATTCACTATACAAATGGCAATTGAAATTGTGTTTTGTCAAAATGTCTGACTTAACAAATAATATCTCATTATGTAGAAAACAACTATGGTAGAAAATGTAGAGGGAGATTTTCTATAAAGAAGGAAGCCTTCAAATTCTTAAAAGAACAGACAAGTATTAAGTCAGGGACACCTTAGGTCTGAAGGTCCCATAAATAGTTTTCTCATTAGATGTTCTGAAATAAGAATGACAAAGTTTAAGAAAAACTTCATCACTATTTTGTTTAGTCTCATATTTTTAACTTGATCTATGATAACAAAGGTTCAGGATCTACCTAGGCTAACAGAAACATCTACAAGGAGCTAAATCATTGTCAAGGGTATATAATGACTAAAACCTGAATACAATGGCTCTGTCACATTGATAAGACAAAAAAAAAAGGGGGGGGGGTTGATGATAGATCCTAAAGAAGTCAAGGAAAAAGATTAGATGATCCAAGAGTATCATTTAAAATTTATCTGACCAAGTATATCCAATCTTGCAATTATTTAATTATAGGGTATATGATATCTGGAAAGCAAAAACGAAAGTGACATAGCATTTCAACTATTCTGTACTTACTGTGCATGGGGTCTGCATCCATGGTTCTCCATCAATCTGCATTGGAAGAGACTTGCTAGTCCTGGAGAAAAATATTTCATTGTTAACAAATGAATAAGAGATTATATGTAAGAATAGAAGATGACAAGAGCAGAGAATGCAAAAATAGTAGTAGCTATGCTCTAGAGTTTCTCTTTCTGAAAGGGGTATCAACCGTTGTCTATGAATGAATACCCTGAAAGGTATGTTGGTCACAAGAATATTAAGAGCTTATCAATAAATGTAGAGATATAAATGAAACTTCTCAATGCCAAAATAAATATATCAGAATCTATGCTTAAAGACACAATCAAAATTCCTATGGCCAAAAGACCCTCTTTTCTTTCATGCTCCTACAATGCAAACCTGAAGAAAAGATGTTTAATGTCCCATGTTCATATAAGTAACTTCCTGACAACAAAATCTGTGCTACAATCCCTAGTAGCGCAGACTTTGTGCTACCCTTTGGTCCAAACAGAACTTTTTTTCTACAGAAATTTTGGAAAAAGTTTTTTGTAAAGGTTTAAGTTGAAGCCTCATATAAAATCTTACCTTTAAAATTATCCATTATTTAATTTTACAGAAATAATATTGCACATCATTCCAGGAAAGAATGTAAGTCAATGATGCCTCACTGGTGTTTCCATTGAGTAAATTGCCCACTGGATAGTTCAGTGTTGCAGTCAACAAAGCTGAATGTGAACCAGCTTAGTGGGATGAAATTTGTTTGTGCGAATTGGTGTACCAATAATAGCCAACAAGAGAGAATTGGATTTCAAAGAACTCGATAAGAAATAGCTAACAATAATTTGTAAAATCTGCCAACTTCCATTATTTTTAAATGTATTAGTATTAATCATTGATCACTGGAAGCACAATAAGACAAAGGTCACTATCAGAGTCCTTCATACTTATAATTAGTTTGTAGTTATTATGGGTCAACTCTCTTTCTCATCTATAGAGAAAGAATTACCTGATGACCACAGAGGAGCATTGAGCCAACCGCCGTCCAGCACTTTTCAGTCCTGTGTATATCTGCCCCATCTCCATGGCTCCTTCTAGGCCAACCACCTCCACCAGCTGGTCACTCAGATCTAAAAGAAAACAGATGCCTTGTGGGTTAGTGCCTATACATATGCCCACAATTTAATGCTGCTAGCTATTAATGAGATAAAAAAACAAAATTTTCTTCACAAAGAAAGCTTCTCCATTTTGGAAAGCAAAAGTAATCGAAAGATGTCATTCCTTTCGAAACTCTCAGTTTAACTAAACCTTGAGTTTCTGTGGAAAACAATTTGCTGTCAGCTTATTCTAAAACAAAATTTGAAGAACAGAATCTGAGCCAAATAATGCCAAAAAAATGCCAGTAGTTTTTAACATCAACAAACTTAATGTTATTCCACATGTATATATGAAACATTTATACATCCCACATCAGACAGTTTGGCAGCAAATATGCATTTCAACACTATAAATAAAGTATGAGGATATGCTGTCAAACATGATTTTGTTAAATTACTGGAACAAGGGACCTTTTGAGATCATCACACTGAGGCTTATCATTTTATAGATAAGGAAACTGAACCATAAATCACTGAGTGACTTATTCAGAGTTGTAGGTAACTTTGTGCAGAAGTTCAAGAAAAAATATTAGTTTCTTGAAATGTTTTTCTGATGTCAAGAATAGGCTACCAAAATACTATTTGGGAGTAGACTAGATAATTAGCACAATGCTAATTTTCTTTTTTAAAAAAAACAGGAAACAGTAGAAAGGGAGGTAATAGTAATGAATGTCACTTGTTGAGTGTTTACTATGTGTCCTTAATTGGACTAATTGTTTTCTATATATTATCTCATTTGCTTACCTCAAAACCCATTTAAAGACAAATATTATTATCTCCATTCACAGATAAAGGAGGTGAAAATTAGAGAAGTTAACTAAGTTATTCATATTCACAAAACTAATAGGTGACAGAGTGAAAATTGAGCCCAACCACTTTGATTCATTACCACCACACTATATCTGATAAATCAGCCATATGAAAAGAGAGACTTAAAAAATATATATATAGAAAAGTCTCTTACAATGGGATGATGGTTGTACTTGTGAGCTCCAAGGTCTCTTTCCAAACTGAAGCTTTTCTCTCAGCCAGAGAGCAGAGTGCTTGCACTTAGGTTAGCAGAATCCCAGAGAGCCCAACCTGGAGACACAGCGAGAGCTATCTGCTTACAGACATAGCTCAGAGTGCCCGGCATTTAATTCGGAGGGTGGAAGTCTAGGCACACATATACAGTCCTTTATTATTTTCATATTTCCGCATATTTCCATGTATTTTTAAATGTCAATCAGTAGTTCAATAATATTGTAGAAGCAGGAAAAAACAAAACAAAACAGGAGGGGGTGGCATAGAGTGGGAGGGTGTGGTGATTCTGCAATGTAATCATGTAATAGCTGGTTATAACTGTGGTAAGACTCAGAAAAATGAGCAAATGTGTTCTGTATGGCATCCATTTTGTTCAAAAAGCCTCATTCCCCTCTAATGACTCCATTTTAGCATGAAGTTCAGAGATATAAATGTTTCCTTTTCAGTGTAATTCAAGCGTGTGCTGAATATCACTTTGAAATCTCAAAGTTAGGCCCGGGATCATCGACAAGTTTAACATAAACCCTTAAAACAGAATGTGTGACTGAGGCAACATTTTTTTTTTTAATTGAACTGATAAAAACCTATCATTTTCTTAACTTTAAGTATAGCCATAGCATGAGGTTGTTCCAAGTAAAAACCACCTTCTAGCTATAAAATCAAATGTTAACAAGTCATAATAACTTAGAGCATTCATCTTGCTATACCAAACCCTATTTAGACTTATTTCTTATGAAACTTATTCTGTGTTTCTAGTTTAAATTTATGTTGCCAAGAACAGATGGACAAGGAATGGAAACATATTCTTTCAGCTGTAGCCGGCACTAAAATGTGCTTGGCTCTATAGCCTGGGTGTTAATATACGCGTTTCTTAGCTATATGTCAACCAGAAAACCGCATTGTGGCAAGCACTAAAATCCCAGATGTGTGCCTGGTGATATTTATAAAACAACAACAACAATAACAGCAACCATGGGATCAGTGTTCACATTTAGTATTGTATATTTTGAACTGCCTGATTCTTAAGTAAGTGAGATTTCATGCTAATTTTTGTAATCATCTGATCTGAAGCTGGTTGATAAGAACTATTCTACAAGAAATGAAACATTTTCTCCTGACAGAGTTAATCTGTGAGCCCTAACTCTTCCATGAATCACGAGGATTTGTCTACACCCACACCATATTGCTACTGTCTACCACCCTCCTTCTGATTTTCTTCTTTCTTTTAATTTGTCTTTATTTTTCTCCCTGCAAAAATGCCCTGAAAATAAATTCTACAGTTATCAGGCACTAATGGAGATATTGCTTATAGATTTAAAAGACCCAGACTTTCCCAACTTTCATATTCTTGCTAACACAAGAATTGTATAGGCATAGTGGAATATTTACAAAATCTGGCAAAGCCAAATTCCACATTCTTCCTAATTAGGTATTTAGGAAAAACAAAACAAACTAACTAAAAAACTTGAAAGAAATTCTAAATTTTTGTTTCACAAATTTGATCACATAATATTAATTTTTTTTTACCCAGCATGATATACAGTATCAGTGTACAAATGATACCTTCTACGTGTTCTATTTCAAATTAGTGTCCCAAATGATTTCAGATAAAAATAGCTTCTATCTATATAAAATTTTGTATTTGTTTCTATTTGTGGCATCATCTAAAAACATCAAAGACTTCCTCACATTCTTGCTAAAATTTATTCCAAGTGCAGCTATTCTGGGATATCATAATCAATCAGATTAACCTACTTAATTGCCTGCTACCTGGAGACTGATTTTATACTTAAGAGTAGGAGCACATCATGGCCCACTGCCTGTTTATGTATGGCTTGCAAGTTAAGAAGGGCTTTTACATTTTTAAATGGCTAAGAGAAAGTCAAACTAAGAGGACCCTGATCAAGATGATGAGTCAGACATTTCAAGGCCCTGTCCCCCAAAGAAACTTTGAACAACCAGCAAGAAATGGCAGAAACATCTTTATCAAAGCTCTAGAAAACAGTTAAAGAACAGCAGTAACAGAGTAGGTGTCAAATCAAGAAAAAGGCCACTCAAAATTGGTAGGCTGTCATGGAAACCTGGGTGGGCCTTCCCCAGGCTCTGCTCACTGGCTTAGTGCAGCGCTGGTCCATTCTCTCAGTGCAATTCTCAGTCACAGTTCTGGAGGGAGCACAGTAACCCTCATGCCCTTACTGGGGGTAAGTATATCTGCACAATCTGTCTGGTGGTGGCCCAAGGACTTAGCCATCCTAGAACTTGCCCTGTATATAAAAACAGCTACAAAACTCTCCTTCAGAACCCTGTGGAAAAGCAGTTGAGTCACGCTCTTCAAGGCAAGTGATGCTAACTGTAAGACATACAGTACTGTGCCCAGGACCATGAGAAAATGGTTTCCTAAGAAAGAGGGGGCATTCTCATATATGTATAAATGGGGCAATTCCTAGGGCTATGTGTGCATTCCCAAGACATTTGCAGAAAGGACCTGCAAGGCCTTATGCTTTGGCCTGGAGCTATTCTCTTAATTTACTGTATGGATAAGCCCTGAGGGGGAACTCTTGCACAAGTTAGTTTACAAAGACTGGAAAATGAATTTTTTTTCCTCCTCTTCTCTACCTCCTCCTTCTTTTTGTTAGTTCCCAGCAATCAAGGAAAACTCTGTCTTAGCACTAACTATAAATAAGTTTAATGAACAGACAGTCTAAATTCCAGCAATAACACATTAAAATATCAAAATGTCCAGGTTGCAACAAAAAGTTATGCAAGATACAAAGAAACAGGAAGCAACGGCCCAAGCAAAGGAGTAAATGAAAGCATTAGAAACATCACCAAGAAGGACCAGACCTAGGGCATACTTAAAAGACAAAGACTTTTAAGTAAATGACCCTAAATATGCTTATAGAGCTAATGGAAATCATGCACAAAGAACAAAAGGATATCAGGAAAATGATAGATGATTACAAAGAGAATATCAATAGAGTGATGGAAATTATCAAAAGGAACCAAATAGAGCTGATGGACACAACAACAGAAATTAAAGATATCCTATAGGGGTTCAGCAGCAGATTGGAACTGGCAGAAGAAAGAATCAGTGAAGTTGAATATATGACAATTGAAACTGTTCAGTCTGACAAGCAGAAAGAAGAAAGAATGAAGAAAACTGAACAGAACCTGGGGAACTTGTGGGACACCATCAAGGATACCAATAAGCATTGTAGGAGTCTTAGAGGGAAAAGAATATTCCAAGAAATAATAGCTGTAAACATTTCAAACTTAATGAAAGACATGAATATACACATCCAAAATGTTTAACAAACTCCAAATAATATAAACCCAAATAGACCCACACCAAAGCAGTACAATAAAAATGTTGAATGTCAAAGATAAATAGAGAATTCTGAAAGCTGCAAATGAGAAGCAATATGTAACATTCAAGGGAGCTTTGATAAGATTAAATACTGATATCTTATTGGAAATCATGGAGGCAATAAGGCAGTGGGATGACATATGACATATTTAAAGTGAAGAAAGCAAAAAAAAATGTCAAACAAGAATTCTATATCAAACAAAACTGCCTTTAAAAA
The DNA here is from genome assembly GCA_026826555.1 of Tolypeutes matacus. Classification (NCBI taxonomy): domain Eukaryota; kingdom Metazoa; phylum Chordata; class Mammalia; order Cingulata; family Chlamyphoridae; genus Tolypeutes; species Tolypeutes matacus. The sequence goes on from JAKSZT010053769.1 coordinate 1,407,670, forward strand.
AATGAGAGCGAGTTTAAGACATTCCCAGATAAACAAAAGTTAAGAGGTTCATCACCATGAGATCTACCATACAAGAGATACTCAAGAGAGTTCTGCAGGTTGAAAGTAAAGGACAATAAGCAATAGATTGAAGCTGCATGAAGATATAGAGATCTTGGGTGAGGGTAATGACATAGGTAAATATAAACGCCAGTGCCATCGTATTTTTGGTGTGTAACTCCATTTTTAATTCCTACAGGATTTAAAAGGCAAATACATAAAATGTAATGGTAAGGGGTCGGATGTAGCTCAACTGGTTGGGCGTCCGTCTCCCATATGGAGGGACCCGGGTTCGATTCCCGGACCTCCCGGTAAAAAAAAAAAAAAAAAAAAAAAATGTAATGGTAAATCTGTGGTGGTTTTGGACTCATAACATACAAGCATGTAGTTAGTAACATAAAGGAGGGGGGACAGAGGGATATAGAAACATAGTTTGTGTATACTATTGAAATTAAGTTGGTATCAGAGCAAACAAGATTGTTATAGATTTAGAATATTAAATTTATGCACTATGGTAACTACAAATAAAATATCAAAGAACATACAAGTTCACAGAGGCAGAGATAAGGGTCTTCCAGGGTTGGGGGAAAGAGGGTATTGGGAGTTAAAGCATAATGGGTGTAGGGTTACTGTTTAGGGAAATGGGAAAGTTTTCGTAATGGAAGGTTATGAGAGTACCACAATATTGTGAATGTGCTTGATCCCACTGAATGGTGTGCTTGGGAGTCACTGAGATGAGAAAATTTATGTTTTATATTCATAATTTAAAAAAGGAAAGAAAGTGCAACTAAATATACAATACAATAAAATGGAATTAGCTTGAATGGGTTCTAGCAAGAGAGGAGAAAAGACTCAAAAGGACATTTTTGGGACATATGAAAAAATTGGAATATAGGCTCTAAACTTTGCATCATTGTTAAACTTTTTGAACTTGATAACTTCACTTAAGGTGGTTACATAAGTGAATATCCTTCTTCTTAGGAAAAGTACAGGCTGTATAAAGTATTCAAGGAGCATGATGTATAAAACCTGCACTCAAGTATTCAGAAAATGAATTGGTAGAGAGATAGCTAGCTAGCGATTGAGTGATAGAATGATATGGCAAATGTGGCAAAATGTTAAAATTGGTCAATCTGGGTATCTGGGGGGACAGTTAGGGGTATGTTGGAGTTTTCTGTATTATCTTGGTAACTGTCCTATAAGTTTGAAAATGCTTTGAAACAAGTTTAAAAAAATCAAACAAAGAATACTATTTCATGATATATAAATATTACATAAAACACAAAATTCAGTGACCATAAATTAAATTTTATTGGAATACAGCCACATTCACTCATTTATGCACTGTCTGTGGCTGCTTTAGTGCTGTAATGGCAGAGTTGGGTAGTTATTACAGAGACCACATGGCCCACAAATCCTAAAATATCTACTATATGGACCTTTAGAGAAAAAAGACTGTTGACTTCTGCTTAAAAGAAACACTAATATTTTCAGCACCCCTCTCAATCTGAAGCAGAGTGGGCATCACCATCACCAAATCCTCAAGATTGAGGAATGAACAAACGTAAGGTGGGAATGCAACCATGGACCAAAGTAGACCTTATTGTAGCAATGGAAGACCTTGTAACATCTATATTAAGATAGTGGTCACCAGAGGTTCTGAGGAAAGCGGGAGAGAAAAATAGGTGAAACAGAGGGCATTGGAATTGTTCTGCATGACATTGCAATGATGGATACGGGCCATTGTACATTTTGTCAAATTCTATAAAACTGTACAGTGCAAAGTGTAAACCATAAAGTAAACTACAGACCATGGTTAGTAGCAATGTTTCAATATTTGCCCAATTGTAACAAACGTACCACAATAATGTAAGATGTTATTAATAGGGGAAAATGTGGGTGTGGGAGGGGATGGAGTGTATGGGAATTCCCTATGCTCGCCATGTAACTTTTATGTAATCTAAAACTTCTTTAAAAACAAAGTTGATTGTATGGAAAAAATACTTTCTGGACACTGAGATTTTCACTTCAGTGTTGCACTATACTGCATATCATCACAGTGGCAGGAAAGACTTATTGTCCTGGCACTAATTCTACAGTATAGGCATCCACAGGTAGAACAGCTGTTCTCCATCATGCATCCTCAGCCCACTCATGTACTGTGAAGTGTTACAATCACATTGTTATTCATCGTAAAATACCAAAATTTCCAAACAACTTTATTTCAAAAGAAACTAGAGCATCTTAATGTTTAACATTATGCTCAGCCACTAGCATTTGGTTGACTTTCTTGAGTGTGAGAAAAAGAAGTGGACTCATAGATAAGCCAGTAGAGGTTGCAACCAGACCCTGGACATACAGGCAGGAGTTAGCCCTACCTGTGACCATTGTCTGTGAGGTGTTGAGAAATCCCGACATCCTGACATTGGGATGTGTGTGCATCTCAGTGAGGATATTGCCCTTTAAAACTTTTATGTTACGAGGTATACATTGGAAGGGGAAAACAGCATGCTTCTGAAAGAGCTCCATGTTTTTCCACATATCTCCACAGGGGTAACAGAGGCATGAAAATCTGTCAGCTTACATTGTTTCATATTTAAAATAGAGTGTCAGTGAAAGGTACTTCAGATGGAAGCAATTTAGGAATTTACCAAAATTGGTCGCATTAAAGCAGAGTTCTTAACTCGGGGTCTGGGGATCTGAATGGGGAAAAATATATCTTTATTTTCACTAACATCTAATTGAAATTAAGCACTTCCTTCAAAATTTAGTCAAGAAACCAGAGTTGTTGTAGCAATTCCAGTGACTGTCACTGATAAATATCACAAATATTTCTATACCAGAGTAAATATTTCAAAATGCTATTTATACTCATTGTTACTTTGATATTTTAAAAATTATTGAGCCTCTGCTAGATTTTTTTTCTGTAATGGGAGCGATAATATCTGTATTTCAGGCCTTGCTGGGAATGTTACAAAATTTAATGAGATTTGTATGAAAGCAAATTATAAACTGTACTACACTATGCAGATTTAAGAGGGTGTTATTTGAAAGGATTATCCCCCATTTTCTTTGTATTTTCTCTCACATCTTCGGATAGCTCATCCTATGTCCTGAGTTTTGCAGGGCTCATTTGTTAGATTTTTAAAAGTTAATTTGTTAATAAAGAAGCCTAATTATCACTAAAGCAAATCTTAATAGTATTTCAATATAATTGGCTTCTTTTGTTATCCTATATATTTAATTTTAAAAATTTTAAAACTTTACTATGAGAAGAGTCAGCTTTCACCAGTTTCACCTGTCTGCCAGAGGGGACAATGGCACAAAAATGATAAGAAACCCTGCTTTAGAGTTTAAGTTGCCTTTGACTTTGTAAATTTTTTCTTGAGCATTGCTTGTGTGGCATTATTTTGTTACATGGGTAAGCAGGGTGTGAATGTAAAATTGGAATGTCAGGGGCACAGTATAGATTGGAGAACACAGGAACTGCACAGCTAAAAAGTGGGTAATATTTATTCAAAGCTTAGTTTCTTCATTTTTTGACAGCTATGCCCTGATGATATGTCTCATTTGTAATTGTTTCAGGTTGCCATATGTGAGGGAACAGAAGAGGGTGCATTACAAATACAGACTGAGTGTGGGTTGTAGCATTTCATAGAATGTAGTGTGTACTAAGGGGAGCAGGGCAGGGCAGACCCCTTTGTGCTTGGTGCCCAGCAACATGCAGCACCCTGTGAGAAGCCATGTGCTGGGAACACTCATTGACTCAGCAGAGGCATTTTGCAATTGCCATAATTGCTAACTATACCACATCTATTAAATTCTTATATTGCCACAGTGAGATGAGGCTACCTATGGTGCTATACCTTAGGACTGTATGTAGATTGTGGTGCCTTCCAGTAATGTTTCACCTATCTAGCAACTACATGTAGTATGCCTGAGGATGCTGAGCAAACTAAAGCCAAGGGATATGTGAAATTCATCCATCAAAGTGAGTGCATTTTAGTTCTAAGTTTCTCCCTCAACATGTCCTTCCATGGCTGATCATCTTAATTTGGATGTACTTCTCACAAGCATCACTGGTTGTTTTCCCTGACCTCCATAAATTATAAGATGCAAATTAAAATAGGGGGTGTGAGTGGAGAGGATAGTAGCAATAATTTATTGATAAGAAGTCGGTGCTTCATCATATATGTGTGTAAGCATAAAACCAGCTTTCTTTGCACCTTTAGGAAACACATTGCACAATTGTAGATATATTAACAAGGGAGAAAGGAAATGGGAAGGGATACTATGTATGTCATGCCTACTATGAGCAGACATCTGCTAGTGGATTTACAGTTATTTTTCCATTTAAGACTCCCAGCAATCCTTTGAGGCTATTATACTCATATTATTGATAAAGAAACTTGGTAACTTTCCAAAACCTCACAGACAGTAGAAAATCTGGTTTTCCAACTAGGCATACTTGACTCCAAATCCCATGTTACTATACATACTGACAATAGTAAGAATTAATCAATTAAATGTTATCAGTGATGGAAGAGAAAAAAAAAAAAACTGTACAAAGAAATAGATACAATGCCTTAACTAGTACCATTAACAATCTTACAGCTCAACAGTTTCAGATGGCATTGCCAAATTAAGACATCGAACAAAAATTCCCATTTATAATGACTACTCTAGATCACATGTGAATTATCCTCTGAAGAATCTATATAAGAAGGCTAAGAAATGCAAAACAAAATGGGGAAGATTGCCATTCCAAATGGTTAAAATGTAAAAACTAAAAAAAATAGAATCTGGTAAATAAATGAATAAATAGGAGTTATCTGGAAAATCTAGCAGAGTGAAATATTATATTCTCTGTTGACATCTGATAAATGAGGGGTTAAGGTACATATACAGAATTGCACACATACACATATATACATTTATGTTTATATTTATATATTCATAATGGAATCACATGCCTGACTTTAAAAATGACTTTTAAAGAAAGAATGAATTTGATCATCTCTTCTAAAGCCATCTGGTTTTTGAAAACCACCAGGCAGAGCTGACTATAACTTTATGTGTTTTGATTCTAAAATTCTGAACTTCCCTAAATGGATCCAAAAAAAGTAGAGAACAGAAACCACAGTATGGCAAGTTGTCAACAACCTCCCTAGCAAGACAAAAGTGGTTCAGGGTCTGCAACTCACTTTGTTCTGGGGTACTTGAAAGGTGATCTTCACTCTTGGACACACAACTCAAGAAATCAGAAGCATTTCATTCACATGGCCCATAGAAAGCAAGTTTAAAGACTTCCCACAGCAATCCCTTGCTGCAATTGGCAACGTGTCTTACCAGTAAATAAAAGCAGAGAGTTTATGAGCACAAGCTAGCAGTGAATATGAACACGGCTGCTTCTGGGTGCTTGAGCAAGTTTGTTCTTGTTAAGCTTTGTGAAGGGATTGAAGGCTCTCACTTGTTTTCTGTGTGAATGAACCGTTAGTGTGTGTGGGAATGTTTTCACAGCACCATGCTCCCCTGCCCTCTTGCATAAACCAAGCTACTTCACGTGTCTCCTCATATTAGCACCACCACTAAACAAAGCAAGTGCTCATGAACGAAGGCTGATGTCAGCAAATTCTGAATAGCTTCTGGAGGGGCATCCTGCATCCTCACATTCATGCCTGCTAAGGGGATGAAGTCACCGGGGAGATCACCAACCTTTATTCTCCTAAGAATTAAGCAGTTCCAGCAATTTAAGAAAATTAAATCTAATTTAAAAATCAAATTCTATGAATTTGAAACAATGTTGTTAATAAAAAAATAATTTAATAGGGGCCAATATTACTTTACATATGACTAGGTATGTAGTCTTTTCATTCACTTTCCAGAAGCACTGTTAAAATCAGTCAATAAGTTTCTGAGATATATTATAGAATCTAATGAAATAATTTAACTTTAGTTACAGTGAAATATGAAAAAACACTTGTGAAAATCAATGAAATGTTTAAAACGGCCATGCATTTAAAACTCACTGATAAACATAATCCTGAAAATTTAAATAATGACAAAACATGAAGCTGTTTTTGATATGCAATTTATCCTAGTTACATCCTAACAAGCATGTACTCCTAGGAAAAAAACTGACTTTATCATATTTGGGGTTATTGCACTTTCTCAGACCATTTGCATAAAACACTGTTGGGTCACAGATAAATCTTCCTCTCCTGGCAGTTCGTCTTTGGCAAGAGGAGGCTATATGACTAAAAAGAATTAAATCTCAGCAACCTTCATTTGGAACTTTTTGGCTGGTAAAATATAGGATTATTCTCTGAAATCTAGTGTCTTGCCAGAGAACCCTTGAAAACTTGTTCAGTTCAAGGCTCTGCACAGCAAGAATGTCATAGTTTCTGCTGAGAACAATATGTGGGTTTAAGAGGTTTTGCTGTTATGAAGGACTGAGGCCTTCCCTCTAATGAACTGAGACAGGAATTGTTATTGCCTTTATATCACCATTGCTTAGTATCACCATTGCCTCACGGTTTAAAGATGAGCAGTTCTTGACTCATCAATGTCTCTAGGAAAGATTTATTAGAGTCTGGGAATACTTTGCTTAATTTGTTTTTTTTTTTGTTTTTTAAAAGCTTTTAACAGATTGTGGACAGATGGACCATCGTATTTAATAGGCTATCTGTCAGCAAGTCAACACAGCTTAGTATACACCTCAATTCTTCTACTTTGTATATATTCTTCCTTTTTTTCCTTTTGTATGCAGCAAGATAATTTTATTTCCTGACCTTTATTGCTACAGAAACAGAATTATATTACTGTCTTGGATTACCAAATTGAATTAATGTTGACATAAGTAGTTTTATTTGGATGGGATTTTAAAATTAATCCCATTTGTAAATACTTATAAGAAATACAATCTTCTTTGTCATGTCAATTATAAAGTTAGCAGAGAAATCATTCCACACATGAAATCACTTAGGAGAGAGAAGTTACAAACTACTACTGTATATGAGGTTTTCAGTATCTATTCACCTCATGGTGCTTATTAATCATGGACTGACAAATTTACAAAGAACTTGAATTAAAAAAATAATAACCCTTGTATATAGACATGTTGAGGGATTCACATAAATACAAAAGGTCTCTGTGAAAAACTTTTCCTTTATGTTTTAAAAGCACGTCATTTTCTCATTACAAAAACAGTTACTGGTATTAGTCTAGATTTTAGGAAGTACAGAAACATGACTAAGAGTAATGTGCAAAGTAAAAATGGAACATTCAAAGTACCCTGATTTCTAATAACACTTGAGAAATATAAGAGAAGTTCAAATGCAAACTTTCTGATTTCCAACACTGTGAAACGAAGGACTTTAGCTCCCCTTTCAAAGAGTTGCTTTAGGCTGGGGGAAGCCAAAACCTCCCTTATAGTACAAACTTTGCTACTATAACTCTTTCTTCCTCTACCTCTTCTTATAAGAGATATAGCCTTTTAATACTTTAAAATGCTAGTGCATTGATACACTGGCTGCAAAGAAAAAAATATTCTTTTTAACCATATTCTTTTAAAAGTTATTTGTTTAAAAGGGCTTCACTGTATTGGTCTTGTAGCCCTTCATACAACAGAACAAAAGCAGTTCTATGAAAGAAGGCTAAACTTGGACAAACCGTTAAAAAAAAGCAAAGTTCCTCTCTGTTTTTATCAAATTTGATTGCTGCAGCTGTTCCCAGTTTCTGTATTTTAAAAATAGCCTTATTCAGTGCCTTGTTGGCTAAAGGCCAGAGTGCCATTAGAACATGCTGTACGGGAAAACCTCTATTCAGTTACAGATACAGAAATATATTTAAGATCAGTGGGGGTCATCTGTAGCAAACACTTGTAAAGGAAAATAGAATTTTAATGTGCATGGACTGATCCCCACATTTAGTGTACAGTTTAAAGGCCCATGCAGAATCTTGCAGTTAATTTTGTTTCTCTTAGGTAAAAATGCAGAACGAATATCAACTTCATTGGAAACATACTATTAGACAGGTCTATTTCTCAAATAGCAGTTGTATAGCTGAGATACATATTTCAAAGAATACCTACCAGTGCTTTTTGTTTGACAAACTCACAAGTATCCATTGGTCAAAAGGTAGGATTAATGAGCAAACGCTACAAATGGAATAGCAACTTCTCTGTTATAGGCCACCTAACTAAGGTTACCAGATGTGAAATAAACCAATCTGCCCAAGGAAAATGGGTCCAGTGACTCATTTGGGACTGATGAATTCATGTCTTTGGGCTCAAAGTGGGTGGGGATAGAGTCAAAGCACAAAATTATTAAGTTGAGTCTCAGAGCTGAACGCTACATCTACTCAGGTCTCTCCTTTTTTCCATTCAGGTTCAGCAAAGGATTGAAACTAGCATTTGGTACTGAACAGATTTATAAAGGAATGTTAATTGGAGTTGCAAGTAAAAAAGAATCTGCGTGGGTCATCAATAAAGAGAAGACATTTTTGAAGCCAGAGAATAAGAGTAGTGATGGCTCTACTAGTTGATGGCTCTGGAAAAGTCTGGGAGGCTATTGAGGTGAGATGGGGGTGGGGAAGGGATGGTATGTGGAAGCTCAGAGACAATTGTTTGGAAATATTTTAATAATTTAACGTTTAGTGAAGCTATGCTGAATAACAGGCCAAAGAGGAAGGTACTAAACTGAAACATGACTCAGAAGTTGTGATTTCTAATTCTGAATTTCTCTTTAATTACGAAGGTGACCTCAAGCAAGTAATTTAATAACTTTGGGACCCAGTTATGCTATCTCCAAAAGAGAAATGATACTCACTTTACCACCTGGGATAAAAATCCCTTGTTTCAATCTGTCCCACAGTAATTTTCCTGCTCATTCTCTTCATCTTTCTACTAAAGATGCTTTTTGCATAAATGACAATCAATTATATCTGTGAATGCTACACTATATATATATATATATATATAATTTTATATATATATATAAAATTAGAGAAGTTGTGAGCTTACAAAGAAATCATGCATAATGTGCAGAATTCCCATACATCACCCCTCCACCAACACCTTACATTGTTGTGGAACATTTGTGAAATATTATGAAAAAACATCATCAAAATATTACTCTTAGCTATGGTCCATAGCTTACATTTGGTATATTTTTTCCATACACACCCTATTATTAACACCATGTATTAGTATTGTACATTTGTTATAGTTCATGAGAACACTCTCATATTTGTACTATTAAACACAGTCCATCATCCACCACATGGTTCATTATGTTATACAGTCCAAAGTGTACACTCAGTAGCTCTCACTTTCATCACAGAGTTGTGCAGTCATTGCCTCAGTAAATTTTTTGAAGTTTTTCTTTAGTCCAAAAGAAAAAAATCCCATATCTCCCTATTATTGACCCTTAGCATTGATACAGTAACCTCATTGACACTGATGCAAGAATATGACAATATTGCTTTTAACTATAGTCGTAAGTTACATTAATTATATTTTTCCCATGCATCACCATATTCTTAACACCTTGTAATAGTGATGTACATTTGTTCTAGTTCATAGAAAAACATCCTTGTATTTGTACTATTAACCACAATTCTCATCCACCACGGGGTTCACTATGTTACTCAGTCCTTATATTATTCTCTTTCTTTCAATTGACATTTACATCCCTAAACTATCCCTTTCAGCCACAATCCCATTTATAAACCAGCTGTGTTAATTATACTCACTATAATGTGTTACCATAAATTCCATCCATTTCCACACTTTTATAGTCAAGCTAATTAAAAATTCTACACACATTAAGCATCAGTATTCTTTCCCGGCACTCATCTTATCTATACTCTAGGCTTTAACTCCATGTGTTTATTCCTCATATTTAGTTCATACTAGTGAGACCATACAATATTCGTCTTTTTGTATCTGGCTTATTTCACCCAGCATAATGTCCTCAAAGTTCATCCATGTTGTCATATGTGCTCCAGTTTCATATCTTCTTACAGCAGCATAGTATTCCATAGTATGTATATACCGTATTTTGTTTATCCATTCATCAGTTGATGGACACTTGGGTTGTTTCCATCTTTTGGTAACTGTGAATAATGCCACTATGAACATTGGTGTGCAAATGTCTGTTTGCATCCTGTTGTCAGTTTTTCTGGATATATTCCTAGTAGAGGTATTGCCGAATCATAAGGCAGTTTTATATTTAACTTCCTGAGGAACTGCAAAACTGTCTTCCACATATTCTACAGTCCCACCAACAATGAAGGAATTTTTCTATTTTTCCATAGCCTCTCCAGCACTTGTAGTTTTCTGCTTTTCAAATAAAGGCCGTTCTATGAGGTGTGAGATGATATCTCATTGTTGTTTTGATTTGCATTCCCTAAAAGCCAGTGATATTGAACATTTTTTCATGTGCTTTTTGGCCATTTGAATTTCTTCTTTGAAGAAATGTCTAAGTCTTTTGCCCATTTTTTTATTTACTGCTGCGTTGTATGATCTCTTTATATAACGTGGAAATCAAACCCTTATCAGATAAGTGATTTCCAAATTTTTTCTCCAATTGAGTAGGCCGCATTTTCACCTTGACAAAGTCCTTTGAAACACAAAAGTGTTTAAGTTTGAAGAGGTCCCATTTATCCTTTTTTTTTCCACTACTTGTGCTTTGGGTGTGAGGTTTAAGAAACCAACACCTACCACCAGGTCTTAATGATGTTTCCCTACATTTTCTTCCAGGAGTTTTGTGCATTTAACTTTTATATTTAGGTCTTTGATCCATTTTGAGTTAATTGCATAAGGTGTGAGACAGGAGTCTTCTTTCTTTTAGCTATGACTACCCAGTTCTCCCAGCACCATTTGTTGAATAGACTGTTCTGACCCAGCTGGGTGGGCTTGATAGCCTTGTCAAAAATGAATGCTACACTTTTGATGACAATAATTTGAAAAATATTGGAGATAAACCACTTGAAGGTGGTGTCGCTTAGGAGGATGACATGTGACTATAAATATTGAAGTTGGGGGGTGGTGGGGTTAGGGCACAGCCAGAATGACTAGAAGAAAAGAGTACAGAACAAAAGTACAACAATTTTTTTTAAAAAAGTAGAACTGAGATTCAAGTGTTAAGTATCACAAGACTACACTGTAAGTGAATTGGTGGTAGCCTACTATAATGAAACTCTATATTAAATTATTAAATAATATAATTATTTTACTATGTTATTGCTTTATGATTTCTAAAGTAAAAGTAGTAGTTGTAAAAAGTGTATAATTGCATAGCTCTCTGTATAGCAATATTACAAAACAAAGTATTTATTTGCCGCATTCTCATTACAATTTCAGAAATTACAAAAGCCAAAATGTAAAAACAACAAAAAAAATTGTATCAAAATATTAAAATCATATATATCAGTTACTAGGCTAGATGTTGAGTATATAGAGGTGAGCAAGACCTAAACAGGGACGCTTGCTGTCATAATTGGAAAGGAGAGGCTCTCACTTCATAGGAGGTTCAGAACTAGGCATAAACCTGGAGCTCCTGGAGGCTAACTTGTCTTATGGGAGGAGTCTTTTTGATTATTAAATTGTTTGAGTACTTGGATTCAGCCATACCTGAACTTAGTCATGGGTTTTTCAGGTACATGAGCAAATATCTCCACTTTCCATCTTTTAAAACCATTTAAGTTTAAACACAAAAAGGTCTAGTTTTGTTTAGCCACTTGAGATGTATTTTTCTCATTTGCAAATGATTTGCAAATGATTGACTGCCATTTCTTAACACTGCCAGATTCATTGTCATCAAAATGCTTTGATGGCCTCATTCTCTTTCACTGAAACCTTCAATTGATTCATATTCCTACAAGAGGAAGAACCTTGGCATACAGCTATCTATAATCTTAACTTTATTTCAATACTCTATGCAAATTCTCAGATTTTATCCAAACTACTATTTTCTGAACTCTTCATAGGCCTGTTTGACACTGCTTTGCTCCCCATTAAATTAGAATGCTTTTATATCCTCTTCTATTTAAAGTCTGTTAGTCCTTCAAGGTTCAGTTTAATAACAGCTCTTCTTTAATGCTTTCTCATATGTCTCCAGACCGCTACTAAATGTTATAAAAACACAATATCTTTATGATGCTTTTTTTTTTTTTAATTTCTTTCTGTAATTTTTTTTTCATTTAAAAAATTTATTGGAGGATATCATTCATACATGAACATACCTAAACAATAAGCATATAGTAAAAGTTGTGAACTTACAAAACAAACACCATGATACAGACTTCCATATATCATACAGTTATTTTTTTTTTTTTAATATGCATATATGTGTATTTGCTTTTATGGTGCTTTTGACACTCAACTTTTACTGTGAGGCAGCAATTAGGGAATCAAAGATTCACACATTATGTTTCTCAAAAGGGCAAGGCCTAGCAGTTGAAAATTGACACATTTAACTTTGGTCATCCCATTGCCTAATGGACTATATACAGCTACTTATGGTTGAGAATGATGATTAGAAATATTTTAGTCCAACTCTGATCTCCCCCTATACTGCCTATAAAAGTAGTCCCAATTTTGACAAAGCTATTATGAATTTGCAATTGTTTCATTTTGTGTCCTTTTGATTAGGAATTTTGGCAAGTATTTTTGTTTTCCTGGCTTAAACTTGATCTCCATGTTTAATTTGTAATGATAGCACACATATCATTTTTTCATAATACAATATAACATTCATTTGCTCATTTATCCATTCATTTCATCCAGCAAAGTAATATTGGGCACTAATAGTAGAGCAATAAATGCTAGGTACTATGGAAGGTGACAGAGATGGTTGAGGATAAAGATACAGTTCCTAACCTCAAGAGATTAGTCTCTTTGAGAGATATGACATGCAAAGAAAAAAATTTAATAGAAGTATAACTAATGCTACAATAGACATGTGTCCAAAAACATACATTGCCAAAAGTGGAGGGTGTTAACTCTAAGGAGGCTGGTTGAGAAAGGGGGAGTTGGGATGGGAGGAGCTTAAGGAAAGCCTTTCTGGAACTGATTATATTAAGGGTAAGTTTGTAGTTTTCTGGCATTGGGGTTGGTGAAGTATTCCAGGGTGAGAAAATTGTATATGGAAATACAATGAAGTTTTAAATCATATGGTATATTCAGAAATTATAAAAAATTTCCATTTCTTGGATTATAAATAGCAAGGGAAAGAGGTGTAAGAAATGAGGTAGTGAAGAGTCAGTCATGAACGGCCTTATACACCTTGCTTAGAAGCTTGGATTTTCCTTGCTGTTGTTTGAGGCTAGTTAAGATTTCTAAGCTAGGTAGAGAAGTGATTAGATTGCATTTTTAAAACATAATTTAGGAAGTCATTTGGAAGATAGATGGTAAGAAGCAGGGTGAGCAAGGAGAGAATCCCTGAAATAATCCAGGTGAGAAATGACAAAGACCTAAAGGAAGGCATGTGCATGAAAGGGAAATTTCTTCAGGAGACAGAACTGACAGCACCATCATTGATGGGTGGGGAGTATTAGAAGTCAAAGGATGATGCCATGACTCAAGCTTGTGAGACAAGCAGATGATGATGCCACCAACCAAGATTGGGAAAGTTGGGAGGAAAGCAAGTGGGGAAGTGGAAAACATGGTAAATTTGGTTTCGGTTATGTATATATTGTGGGCTTTGTGGAACATTCACACTGAGCTCTCTGAAACTTAAAAAAGAGAACTGTTTGGAGAAAATATATTTGTAAATATGAAAACTATTTACAAAATTAACTTAGAATCTTTAAAGGTCAGAATCATGTATTGTGTTGTTTTGGAGTTTGTTGTTTGGCTTTGTTCTGTTTTTGGATTCCCAAATGCACAACCTGGCACGGAGTGACAATCAATAAGCATATGATGAATTAATAATAATGTACTGTATTAAGTACACTTGAAGTTTTCCTAATAGTCTTCTATAAGTGTCTCCAAAAGAAAGAAAGACTCATCTTTAAATTTGTTTTACAGTGAGAACTAGCTGAAGAAAAAAAAAAAAACTTCGTGATTTCAGAGAAAATTTCTTGAAGTGACAAAAGGATTCTTTCCAATTAAAGACAAATATTGCAAGTTCATCTTTTATATAGTAATTATTTCTTACATTTATATAGCTCTGTTTAGTTTCCCATGTTTTTTCATGATTTTATATTCACACAGTTCTTAAGTACCATGCATATATGTGTAAGCCATTGTTAGTTTTTTATGTACTTATTTATTTATTTTACATGCAACCCAAAGCATTCCTTGCTGATAAAAATTTTACAGTTGGGGAAAGAAGCCAGAGAAAATAAATAATTTGCCCACAGTAATACAGCTAGTGTGTAGGGTTCTTCCTATGATATCACAATTCTATCCTGCAACTCAAGGACACTGATGACAAGATTCTTTGGCTATCTTGTCATTAATAATACCGTATCAAGGTACTTTTCAAAGACAAAAGCTATTGTTAACTCTCCATTCTATTTGTTGGAAACTCCTTTGGCACTACTAATTCTTCTAATTCCTTATCATGATCCAAGAATACTGAAAATCTCAATTGTTTTACTGAATATTCTAAGAATTGAAATCAATTTGCCACACTCTTTGGTATCTTTTAGATAGCATAAATAAATCAGGAGTAAGTGTATAACAATATAGTAAAATGTTATGTATTGCCTACTAAATGCTCTGTACTTTCAAACATTTCCAAAAATGATTATCATTTGACAGCATTTTTTTTTTTAAAGATTTTATTTATTTATTCATTTATCCCCCCCTTGCTGCTTGTGCTCGCTGGGTCCGCTAACCATGCCATGCGGGCGGGCTTGCCTTCACCAGGAGGCCCCGGGAACCGAACCCAGGGCCTCCCATATGGTAAACGGGAGCCCGACTGATTGAGCCACAGCCGCTTCCCTGACAGCATTTTTAAATCTTAAACTATTTCTTCTTTGAATTAGAAATAGCCAAGTACTTCTCTGTCATTAAAAGAGGCCAATTATATTATCACATTGTTAGTTGTTAGAAGTACTATTTGCATTTTGAACTCTATTAAGTGATGATTTATTTTTTCTAGATAAGTCACCATGCAAGAGGCACTTACTTATTACACATGCTTTTCAGCATATGTTGCAAGTTTATTTTAATGCTGAAGAGGCACATTATGATCAAAGCAGAATTCTGCCCAATTTAAACTGTTCCAAGCTATTTTCATACATTCACTCATGTAATACTGTAAGATTTACATTAAAATGAATGCTCATCTACAATTAAGTGATTCAGTCAACATTAAAAAAAAAAGGTGCAAGTGTGTGCAACGTGAAAAAAATTAACAGATGTGCGAATAATCTCTGCTTGGGGACCAGTATGAAAAAGAACAGTAGCAAAAAAAAAAGTTCCAACTTTTATTCTTTCTGCACTCCAAGGTATTTCTGCACCCACAGTGAAGGACACACAAAAAAACTAGCACAGGATTTTCTCTTCTGATGTTAACTGGATTACCTAATAAAAAATAGGGGGGGAGAAGCAAACAATAAACTACAAATTAACAATAGCTCTTAGAGATGGATACACATTTTGACTTCTCATTCTTATACCCCTATTTTCTGTTGATGAATAAATTCCAAAGGCAGCAAAGAGTCATGAAAATTCAGAGAAGGTGCATGTGTATAAACCAAGATATTTAGCATTAAAGCATTGAAATATGAGCTAGCCAGGTAGGAAATACAATAAAAAAGAAAAGCTTCTGATCTTGGAGGTCAATAAATCTGCAGATCAGTGTATATAGTTGTGCTGGTTGTAGGCTGCATAAGTCCTAGTCTAAGTGAATGATACCACATCGAATTTTACAGAGCATATCCTGTGCAATTAAATACACCACAGTCCTGGAAAACATCATGTGGCTGTAGAAAGAGGTTCATTCTGATGGCATAATTAGGATCAAAGTGTTTCTTAAACTTCATCTCTTTTTCCATGAGGTGTATTGCGATGGCCATTGGAAGAATGTCCAGTCTTCATCTACTTCAGTAAGTGTGGAGCAAAGAACTTGATACTTATTGACGTTCTGCAATATTTAGGGAATTTGAAGCTTCTGGTCAAAAAGCACCCAGAAAAGTTACGTAAGTGTCATCCATCACTCATCCCCCAGGGAATGACAGGGTATTTATTTCTTCATCATTTTAAGTGAGCTTCCCAGTGCTATCAGTTTGAGAAAATATAAAACTGGTAATGCCACTTACTGACAAGCACATTCCTAAAGAGTGGGAAATATGACTTGATGTAATTGCACTTAAAAATTATTGTCCATTAATGTTTTTTCTACATAATTAACATTTATGGAAGATCATTGATTTATATTAAATCATACTTTAAAATGAGAGCAATTTTTTAATTCACAAATTTCAACATGCTTGTTATAGTAGATGACATTGTTTAAAAATGAATTTTATTGATACATATTAATAAAGCATACAATTCCTCCAAGGTGTACAATCAATGGTATTCGCTATAATCACATTAGCAGCTGAAATTTTAATGCATGGAAACTTATATTCCAAGGCCTTATATTTGTGGCCATGTTCAGCTTTGACATGACTGAAAGCTTCAACTGTTCTAATTTATTGCAGTTCTTCTAAGTAGTTCTACAGGTAGCTGTGGTGAGCTGAACCTTCCAAGTGTGTCTTTATCTTTGTCTATATAGATAATTCTGAGTGAGAAAATGATTAGCCTGAGGTCTCTGGTTAAGTCACTGACCTTACATCTATCCATTAGATGAGACTGCCTTTCCACACACATTTTAAATTGGGAAATATAAAACTACTGAGAAATACAGCATTTATGATTTGGTGAAGAATTAACATGACCTGAATTGTCTCATAAAATTCATTGGATCCTTGCCCATGAGAATTAAAAGGTTCAAGTTCTCAGTCAACTGGCTAAAAGGAAGCTTAAAGTGGTCTGGAATGTTATAAAATAGCCAAGACTCATGTTGTAACAATAGGGCAGCAATTATTTTCCACACAAAAAGGATGTTAAAAGCAGTGCCTTGGATATGGGAGGGGTAAGTATGCTCAGGTGGATTAATTCTAAGAGAAAATTATGTGTTACCATGAATTGCTTCTATTCTTAATCTCTGATAGTTGCTTTTTTATTAAATTCTTTGAAATTAGCGTTTTTTTTTTTTTTATTTGGAATCATGCTGAGCTCTTAAATAAGCTTGCAGTGTATGTGTGTGTGTGAGTGTACATGCATGTTTGCATATGTGCACATCAAACCACAATGTTAGATGTTCAAGAAATCCATTTTTTATTTTCTATAATCAACTTAATTCTATCAGTAAATTCCATCTCAGATATTTTTAGAGTCCAATTTCCCCTCTAACAATTGTATAATATCCTAGAAAATTTGGAAACAGCTTCCTATTCCTAGTGTATAATATTGCCACTGTGATTCATGTTACACAAGCTTGAATTTGGGTGCCCTATCTGTTGGAGAGAGGAAGCCTGCTGAGACTGGTCCTGGGTTGCTGCCCCCGTGGATGCATCCACAGCTCTTCTACTGAGGTCTGGCCACTTCCTAAGACTCTTCCAGAGAATCAGCTGTGGTTTCACAATTTTCTTGGGATCCATCCACAGTAACCTTCTTTCCTTGCCCCCAAAACTTCTCTTTCCTTAGAATACATCATATTATCTCTTCAGAGAGCAGAAGTCAAAAACTGGTGACCAGGAGGCTGAATCTGGTCCAAAATTTTTTGAACCATACCATACCCTCTTCTAAAGTTTTAAAAAAATTGTTGCAAACATTTAAAAAAAAATAAGGAGATTCCACATAAACCTCTGTTTTGAGCATCTTTTGAAAGGTTGGAGGATCTGGCAGCACTAGACAAATGCCCACCTTGTAATCCACTTCTCCCTTAGACTTGCCATCTGCAGTTCAGCCAAGTCCCCACCTAGGATGCTTCACTTTTGGCCCCACCATGCATTTGTGGTTTTGTCTTCTGAGCTTAGTTTCCTAACTGCTGCTTCTTTGTACTCTGCAAAAAGTCTCAAGACCAGCATATGGGAAAGAGCCTGACTGCATTTGTAAGACTGTGAATGGAGGAATACAGGAAGGCAAACGAATTAGTCTTTCAATAAATCACATATATATATATATATATATATATATATATATATATATATATATATACATACACACACACATACATATGATTCATATATATGTGAAAAACTCTGGACTTTGAATAAGATTATTTCTGCTATATGACTCTAACTTGTTGATCATTAATTCAATAAGGCACATATTTAAAAGAAATATTTTCATGCTAAGTACAAGCTGCTAACTCTGTAGAGAGCTGGCATTACTGGGATAAATTACACAGACCTCGTATACGTCACTGAGTTTATAGTCTAATAAAGAGGGCAGGCAGTATGTGGACTCCATATGGGCAAATAGGTTGTTAAAACTCCACTTGAAAGAAGTGATAGGGGTTAAGACGGGGCTAAGTAGTTTGTAGGAAGGGAAATTCACTTTCCCGGAGGAAGTCCTGTGTAAGCAACTACCTGAAGAATATGAGACTCAGCCAGATAAACAGGCAGGTGATGGTGGCTTCAGGCAAGAAACAGCAAGTGCCAAGGCACAATGAAAGGTGAGATACAGCCTGGCACTTAAAATGACCTAAAAATAGTTCAGTATGGCTGCCGCACAGAATTTCAGGGGCATGAGGGAAAAGGCAGATTAGGCCCAAAGAGCAAGCAAATACATGGGCTTATGGTTGCATAAGCCATGCAAAAGAGTTTGGACGTATGTTAAGGGTTGTTGGTCCCTAATGAAATATTTTATGCAATGGACAACATAATCAGATTGTTGGTGTTGAGAAGTCACATGACCCCTCTGAAATCCAGTTTCTTTATCTATAAAGTAGAAACAATGCTGTGCATCCTTCTTGCCTTGCAAAGATCAAATAAAATACTATATGCTGCAGTTACACAAACTCTAAGATACAAGTAAATCTTATATTGGATAAAATTAATTTAATGTTGCCATGAATTTTGTAGGGAGTGAGTGGACAGGATCCCTGACAGGTAAATAAATTTAACTGTGGAAAGCAGTGGCAGTAAAGTACAATTTATATCAGTTACTAGTAAATATTCAATTTAGGGCAAAAGAGATACAGTTTTAAAGAAAATGTAAGTATTAGGAAAGAAAAGGGTGAGATAGAGTTTATAGGTGTTGAAAATCCCTTTAAATTAAACTTTTCTTCTTATGTTGTTTCTCTTATTGGGTGTGGAGGACATTTGCCATGCTTTCTTACTGCCCACTGCTTTTTAAGCAATTTCCCTAAGTTTCAGGAATATAAATTCTGCCTCAACAGAAGCTAAAATCCCAGTACCCCTTCTTCCTTTAGAACCAGCCTGTGATTCATCAGCACAAAACCAGTCGAGCGTCATTGCCTCAGTATGTGATGTCATCAGCCTGTGACCTATCAGAGTGGGAGCCCTCACATGTGACCTAGGCCTCACCAGTTAGGTGCACCCCTATGAGACTTTAGTTTGGAATGCAGTTACTTGAAGAAGGAGGTGCCAGGTGGAAAACAATTCTGGCAAAGATGCCTTGGAGATGTTCTTTTCTCTGAAGGATCAGAGGCCCCAGGGGTAGCATCTCTAAACAGAGATAAGGCTCCTGTGGAAGTCAGGTGTATATGTGGCTGCTGTCTATATGGCGTTTAAGCCTGATTCTCTGTCCGTTGGAGAGACTCTGAAGCTATAAGTATGATTAAATGATTTCTTCTTTACCTTAAACAAGCAAGTATGGATTATGTGTATTTTCATCCTAAAGTGGAAGCCTTATCTAGACCTACTCCTTTACTGTACTTGTGAAGTAGAACATTGACACAGTGGGAATGAGAGTGTAAAACTGGAGCAAAAACAGAGAAAGAAGTGAATTCCAATATTATATCCTCACAGTAACCTCAAATATATTTTTTAAAATTAACAACTGCAAAAATGAAATATAGCAGCACAATTTCTCATCTAATTCATAAACACTTCCACAGAATTTTGTTTGTAAAGCACTACCCTATGATCTTTTCAGTAATATTTTAGAATGATTAAAGGTGCAAGCTATTATAAGATTTCTGACCCCAGATTGTTGCTCTTTAATTTGTGTGACCTTGAAAAAAATATCTAAACTTTGCAAGTACCTGTCCCTTCATCTGAAAATGAAATAAAAATACCTAGTGAGAGAATATATTCAACTTGCTTAGCACAGAGGCAAGCACTTGAGAGTTGTTGATATTATTAACAATAAAACATTTAATTGAACTTGAAAGGTATTCCAAGGATGGAATAGGAAGAGTGAGTACTTGTACTCTGGATTCTTGGACTGCTGGTGGAAGTGCAGTATTAGAAAGTCCTAAAAACTCAAAAAGAACAAAGACTAGTGAAAGACAAAGAAATATATCTGTATAAGTGTCCTGTTTGAAGTAAGAGGCAGGAAGGATTAATGGGGAGTCAAGTTCTACTTCAAAAAGCTCCTCCCTCTTGACTGGATGCAAGTGATTTTCACACAGCATAAATTTCTCACTCTATACATTTTCTCCTTCCCTCTCTCCTCTAAGTTGTGGATTGACATTTCTTTGTGCTTATATGTTCACATATCAGTATTCCTGTATAGAATGAATGAGTTCAAAATGGAAATAAATTGTATTGATTTCATAATATTTAAGGAAACTGGCTTTCATTGAATCCTTTCTTCATTTTTCTCCATTCTAGCTTTATGTGTTCAATTTTTGGAGCACATCAGTACTAGGTAGCCTCTGCAGCTAGCTCTTAATTCTCTGACTCATCACTGAATATGCCAGTAGTGTTTGCTTAGTCCTATCGTAGATCTCCAAGAGCTTTCAGATAAACAAAAGCACATTCAAAGCCTCCCGGACTTGGCTAGTTTATTTAATTTATTTATTTTCTTTTTTGCTTCTTCATTTTTCTTTTTGGAATCTTTTCTTTCCACTTCAGCCCTTGATCAGCTGGTTGCTTGGTATCCTATATATTCTCCATAGTGAATTACTTTATTACTGGAGTAATATTGATATAATGGAATACATCATTTATCTTTTCCCTGGGGTGTGTGTGTATAAGTATTAAAAAGGATACAAATATGGCTAAATGCTGAGTGGGAAATAAGCTGTCCTTATATGTTGAAGACAAGAGTAGAAACCTAACTACTACTACTACTGATAAAAAAGCAAAAACAAAACAAAACAAAACTTAAAAAACCATCACCACTCACGAATTTTAACAATATAGCTTGTTTAAACATTTAGTTATTTCAAATGAATAATGAAAGTCAGCTTTATCCCCTCCCAAACCAAAATTAAGTAGCACCGAAATTCCTTTGCAGAAAGGGATCTATGACAAAATTAGGTATTTCAGAAGACATAGGCACTGCTTACAACCATGAAAACAAGATAAAAAACATTTTGATGCATTTCTCCACTTCAGGAGGACAGCAACTACACAAGGCTATTCTCTAGAGTAATGATCTTGCCTCCCTCCAAAGGTTTTTTTTTCCCATATTCAGGAGGTCATATTCAGTCTTCAGCTGCACAGTGCTTCATTCTTATTAATTTAAAATGGGGGCTTCGGAGGTTCACATACAGAAAAATCTGCTCCTTAAGATGTAAGTTCTACCAATCTCCCATTTAAAGAAAAGAGGAGGAATTCTGTTCTGAAAAAGAACCTATTTATACAATATATCTTCTTCACTAATAAGTAATACATAAAAGCTTAAAACAGAAATTAATAAAATATCATTCTGCTTAAACAGTTCAGTTTACTTCAATTCTAGATATTTTACTTTTTCTTTAGCTCCCATATTATTTTTATCATCACCATCATCATCATTTTGTTAAGCTATCTGGCATATAGAAAAGGTTGCTTACCCTATCACTGTCGCCTTTTTAAAAAATGTTGAGCATTCATTGAAAGGAATGAAAGAAATCTGGTTGAAGATGCAGGTGCACTAATAAATGGGTGGTCTTTGGATTACAGTATTTATGTGTACTATGGCAAAGCTGAACAGAAACCTAAATGTTATACATACAAAGTGGTACAACAAGAACATCTGTGTTGGGGGGACTGAACTGGCATGGCTAACACCTCCAGTGCCAGGTGCAAAGGAAATTTCAATACAGCTTGAGTAATCTTGACTGCAAGCATCTGCCTGCATCAGATTATTTCCTATGTTCCTAGTCCACCACTACCCATTAGAGCATTTATATGATACATCTGGTGGTGCAATGGCCAAGGAAGAAGTAGCGATGCTCCCATTACTGGGAGAAAATGCTTGACTCTTTAACTCAACACAAAGGCAAACAGGAATTCTTTTCAGGCCCAAAGGCAGCCAGCCAATTCTATGAGACTGATTAGTGGATAGCACTCCAGAATGATGGCTGCTTTGTCCTTTCAGCTTAGTTAGATACTTATCCATGTGTATAATCTGGAGAAGCCTAACATTTTGGTTTAAAATTCTGTTTCTAAATATTATTGCCAGAATCATAACAGAGTTTTAAATGTGTTGCCAGAATCATAACAGAGTTTTAATGTGACTTGGCTCCATCCAAAGTTGCAATGTACATCTGATTTTCAGAATCACTTGGTGTGGTGGGGTAGGGATGCTGGAGAGCATTTATCCATTAATGTCTACCACATGAAGTCTCACATACCCAAAAACTGATTCTACATAAAGATTATGTCTCTTTCCTCAACACCTCATATGCCCTCACCCTCAGGAGATGACCATGCCTCCCATAGTAGAAGTCACCAGAAGGGACGGCGCCAACATTCCACCAACTTAGAATCTACATAAACCAGCACCTGCCCTTTTCCCTTGCTTCCTGTAGTGATAGATTTGTCTTCATGAGGCAAGTCCATCTTCTCGTTGTATCTCTACCTTTCCCTGATTTTTCAGGCACTCTTTCTCTCTATTGGATCCTTCCCATGAGAATTTTAACATGCTCAGGATTCTCTCAAAATAAAATCTCTCTAGAAGCTTTGCTCTTCTACAATTATCACCTTCACCAGCGTTCCTCCCTTTAACAATCAAATGTCTTTGCAAGGTTCTTTTATCTTGCTGCCCTCCCACTACCTCTCAATTCAAATATATTTTATAGAAATTTATCATATTAATTTCATAAGTGATATCTCGCCATGCTACTAAAACCAAAGGACTCCATTATCCTTATAGTTTTTCTGCAGCACGTGACATATGCAATCACTACATTTTTTAGTTTCTTTCCTTTGCCTCTGCTTTGTGACATTCACTCTCATGTTTTGTCTTCTTTTCTACCCTACTGGCCGTCACTTATTCCTGGTCCCCTTTACTTCCTTCTTTTCTTCTGTTTAACAATTAAAGCATGGAATTCCTCGGGGCTTTGTCCAGGGTTCCATTTATCTTTTCACTGTACTCTTTCATCCTCTTTCATCTCTACTGCATCAATTGCCACCATTTTGCAGATGATGCACACATTTTAATCTCCAGCATAGACCAGCTATGTCTTCTAAAATTCAGAACCTAACATCAAACTATTCACTTGACATTTGAATTTTATTGTTTCATAAGTACCTCAAATCCAATGCTTCTGAAGTTAATTCATCATTCTCATTGCCCCTAAAATACCTATTTCTTTCTAACGTTTCCAGTGTCTCCAAATTTCATTACCATCCACCCAAATGATTTAGCAAGATAACTTGACCCTTGACACTACTGTTTTTCTCATTTCACAAACCTATCAATTACTAAAACTTGCCAATTAAGTTTAAAAATGAAAGTAATATACAATATAGACTTCATTTAAAAGAGCAAAACATCGTTTGGTCGTCTCTCTAATCCTTGTCCATCTCTTCTTTCTCTGCCCAGAAGTAATATCTAATATGAAAATGGTGTATATCCATCCAGATATGTTGTCTATTTTTATATGTACCATTTCAATTTAAAATATATGGTTTCCTTTTGTATGTCAGGTTATACATACAAAAATGTAACATACTCTGTACTTTGCTTTATTCAATGTATTCTATAAAGCTATTTTGTTTATATATATATACACACATAAATACATATATACATGTATTTTCCTAATTTTAATTAATGCATAAAATGTCATAGTATAAACATCTCACTTTTGAACTTCCTACTATATAAAGTTAGACTTCCTCCTTTTTTCTATTACCATGCTACCATGAGTATCTTTATGCACAGCTCCTTAGATGAGTGTTTCTCAAGATTGTGGAATATCATTTTGAAAGATACTGTCAGATTAAACTCCCAAGTGGTGTTTGGAGACAATTTTCCAGGAGTCTGTCACATTTCTGCACATCTTGTGAGCAAGGCAGTATCTGTTCTTTGTTCAGCATTATCATTTCAAGGATATATAGCAAACAGCTTCAGAAGATATAGTGTCTCCCTCTAGAGAAAAGGGAAGGCATCTTTCTATCCAGTATAATAAAAATAATGTCTCCTCTAAATTCAGGGTTCCATTCTACTAATGTAATACACTTCATGTACAGGCATCACCTGGTTCTCTTCGTGTTGTTCTGTGGGAATTGGGGTTTGAGAATGCAAAAATGCGGATACTCTGTTTACAGTTATTGCTGTGAGTAATAAACTGCATTTTATATTGGACCAGGAATCTTGTGTCTTCTACCAGAATTAAGGCAACTGTGGCAGGTACAGTTTATACTTTCATCATAAATGTATGGAGAATATCAGCTTCCTCACATTATAGTCAATGATGGATGGTAACAAACTTTTATTTTTTATTTTCAATGAAACAGAAGAAAAATGGCATTTTGTTGCTTTAATTTATATGTACATGGTTATTTGTATAGTGAAGTTGTGCACCTGTCCCCCTACCTCTCTCACACTCACACTTTCTCTTGCTATTTTTTTTGTTTTTGTTTCCCAAGTACTCCTCACACTTTATCACTTTTGTTGACCTCTGATGCCACCATCCTAGCCCTAACTGCAATACCTTTCCAACTGGTTTCCCCACATCAATGCATGGCCCCTCAAATGCAGATCTCTGCTGAGTGCTTCCTGAAGGTCCCTAGGAAAAACCCTTACATGGCCCTATATTATCTTGTCTTGTTCACCTCCCTAGCTCTATCTCACCTTCCTTATCTCCACCAAAAATAGCTTTTCACTTTCTTGAATATGACATGCTCTTTCTTATTTGGGGGATATTTATCTGTTTATGAAATAGAATTCCATGCACTAGTTCAAATTCATGTTTTCAAAGAGATTTAGTAGATTTTATACTTTTGGAAATAAGAAGCAAAAAACACCTGTTTTGGTTGTAAATTACAACAAAAACAAAAGATAAAGTATAGGTAGAAAACATACCTAAATGAAATATGGCAGTTATTTCTCGGTGGTAGGATAAATGGGTATTTCTCATTTCAGTTATTTTAATTTTCCATACTGTTCCCATGTTTTACTCTATTAATTAGAAAAAAAAAAATCTAAAAAAGTTGCTCTTTGTCTCTGTGCGGCTTTCCTCCATAACACAATTATATCACAAAACAAGTAATTCAGCTTCAAATGAGGTGCCTAATTCTACCTGCAAGAAGGTAGCAAAGTTTTGAAAATACCAAGAGAAGATTAAGTGCACAAAGTGCTTCTGCATTCCCACCTAATTTAATTTAACTTTAAATTAGTAAGACCTGAGGCAATAAGGCACTTGGTTGACAGGAAATCCCACTGACTGCTTTACTGGTTTGAGAGTCCCACCGTACTGTTCTGACTTCCTTCTATGTCTCCCTCCCTCTCATGATGCCTGTCCTTCCACTCAACATTTAAAAACACTATATGCCAGGATCCTGCTAAGTGACACAGATATAGAGGTGAGTAGACCTTTCCTTTGTAGGAGTTCATGGTGAAATGGAGGCATTTATCTATAAGGACCTACCCTCATCATGATGGCAGATTATGAGACAGGAGCATGAGACAATGACTATGATTGGAGGTGGCATTTGCATGGAGTCTTGAGGAAAATGTGGGCCCTTCCCTGGTAGCTAAGGGATGCAGTGCAATTTGCTAGACAAGGAAGACAGGAAGAATATGACATGCAAGGGCAAGCATAAACATCCCACGAGAGAGGTACCTGAAGTATAGGAATGCATGTGTGACAAGGAGGATAGTGACAAATCTGAGGAAAGTTAAAATTTTTGAACCACATTTTTCTTAAGAGTAAAATAAGGATAATGTGATTAAAGTGCCTAGTGACGTTCAGGGCCACATAGTAAGCATAAATATCAATCATCCCCTCTTTTTCTGGCTCTAATCTATACATTCCCTTTCTCCCAAATTTCATAAAAGTCTATGAATGTTGGGGTGTGGATGAGCACCTGCTTCCCATGTGCGAGGTCCTGGGTTCAATCCCCAGTACATCCTAAATAAAAGTCTATGAATGTAGATGAGCCAGGATAATAATGATGGTAACAATTACAACAATAATAATAGCCCCTAGTATTTTTGAGGACTTAAGAAGAGCTAGTGTACCAATTGTTTTATATGTTTTATCTCCTTTAGTACTCAAATAATCCCATATTGTGGGTACTAGCATTTTCTCCATTTTATGGATGACGTCATTGAGATACAGATGGCTCACTTCACTAATGGAGGAGCTAAGATTTGCAATCAGGTATTCCGATTTTGGATTTGAGCTCTTAGCCAGTAATCAATATTGATTCTCTATGCACTGAAATCATATGTATATGGAAACAAAAAGATTTGAAAGGCAAGCATTTTATTCACAAAAATCAAACATTGTTTCCTTCTATATGTATGCCGCTGTTAATATGTATATATCTTTCAGCAGATTAATTTGGGGAGTCACAAGTATAGTTACCAAGCTTTCGTTAAGTGTAAAGCTTTGTACTAGGGATTGAAAGGGTTGAAAACAAATAAAATCATTCTTGCCTTCTGGAGTTTACACTCTACTGAGGGTAACAGATTAAAATAAACACTAAAATATTTAATTGAAAATTATAATAAATACTGAGAAGGAAATGAAAATATGATATGATAAGAAAGAAAAATAAGGATCTTTTTCTTTAATAATCTTCACAGAAGCTGGTGTAAAAAATATGCTTAGGAAGGAAAAAAAGGACATAGTAAATATGGATGAATTCTACTCAAATCCCAGCCATGCCCAAGATTATTTTTTACTTCTCAGCACACCAGTGTATTGTTATGAGTCATGAATAATAAATTTGGTTGAAAATATTATTAAAAACATTAATTATAGAATGGAAAAGGTGATGATGACAATACATATAGTAAGATACCATTTTTTGTCAATAAATCTGTGTGTGTTAGTGTGTGTGTGTGTGTGTGTTTGTGTGTACATTCAGAAGAAAATTGAAAGGATTTGTACCAAAATGATGGTCATTTTTCATCTTTGAAAGATAGAATTATGAGTGATTTTTGCTATTTTCAACAATCCATATTTTATTTTTATTTTTATCGCTGTTTGGATGTTATATTTAATAATAAAACCAAACAAATTTATTATTTTTTAAAAAGCTCTTATGAACTGAACCTCTAACCTAGTTTATTATTTCATCTGCCCATTGAATTGGAACTTGAAAGGGTTAAGAAAGTCACATTATACCTTGCATCCCAGCATCCATATCAAATGACAAGAGAAAGGCTAGATGGTCTCTATGGTCGCTTACAGATCCAAAGTGTATTCCATTTCTAAAGAATATGCAGGAGAATTCCAAAGTACTACCTGGGTATTAAATTTTAAAAAGGATAGTAATCCAAAGTTTATTTATAAGTAACAGCCTTTATCAGTAATAATTTTCATAATTGTGAGCAATTTTCCACTAATTTTCCCTACCTTTAACTGAATCTAATAATTGAATTCTTGTTTGCTTCCATGATACATAGATCTTTTCTGGATGCCAAATCACTGAAGTTAGTACTCCAGTTGCAATCTCTGTAACTCCACTTTTCTCATTTCTATTAACTTTTTAAAAAAGATTTATTTAATTTATTTATTTCTCCCCCCCACACCTCATTGTATTGTGCTCGCTCTCTGCTCTCTGTGTCCATTCATTGTATGCTCTCTGTGTCTGCTTGTCTTCTCTTTAGAAGGCACCGGGAACTCAACCTGGAACCTCCCATGTAGGAGAGAGGTGCTTAGTCACTTGAGCCACCTCTGCTCCCTGCTTGTGGTGTCTCTCATTGTGTTTCCTCTTTGTGTCTCCTCATTGCATCATTTTGTTGAGGCATCTCGCTGCACCAGCCCGTCAAGTCAGCTTGCTGTCTTGCTTGTCTTCTCTAGGAGGCACGGGGAACCCAACCCAGGACCTCCCATGTTGTAGGTGGGCACCCAAATGCTTGAGCCACATCCACTTCCCCCATTTCTATTAACTTTTAAGAAAAAAATAAAAACATTTTTGATTGTTGATCTAGGTCATTCATTCTGAACTATTCCAAAACTTTGTGACCATTTTATGCTTCTGAGATGATTAATAATACCAGGTTTATATAAAATTCTATGGTGAACATAGTAGAAATTCCAAAATCCCTATTTAGAACATAAATGGAAAAGACCAGAACAGAACTCAGAACAAGCCAAACACAAGAAAGATGCAAGTCGGAAAAGTAACATCATTCTTCTACATATAGATTTGTGTAAATAGGGTCTACATAAAGCTCAAGCTATCTGTTCCCTTCTTTTCTCTCCCTGTAAGAGCATCTTGGGCTTGCTGGGTGGACTCATCCTTAACAGAAATCCATGCTGCTTTTAAGACAGCCAACTCTCTACCATTCTCTCCTTTTCCACTTTCTCTTTTACAATTTTTCCTTAATCCATTGAGGCCTAAATTGCTGATAACTCCATTCCATTTGGCTCCATGATCCTACCCATCACTTTGTAAAAAGTCCCTTTGTGAAAAAACTCTCCTTAAATATACTAATTAGAGTGTTTTATCTGTTTCCTGTTTAGGACACTTACAAATAAGCAAATACTAGATTTTATTTGGACTTCCAATAATCTAAGATTTATTTGGTAGGTTTGATTCATAAAAACACTCAAATAAACCTACTGGGCATAGCTATATGTTCATGAGTGCAATCATGAAAGAGTTTAGATCATGTAGACTGTAAGCACAAGGAATAATCATTTTCAATATGATGTATTCTAATATCAATATGTTCAAAATAGAAAACAGAATAAGAAATGCACTGGTTTACTCAGGAGAGATGGAGAAGGAATTGACATCTTCTTCAAATAGGTAATAAATTTGAAGGCTAACCTAACTTAGTCATGACACTTGAAGTCTTATTTCCAAGGTCATAGATTTAAAAGAATTAGAAATCTTGGTCAAGATTGCTATATGTGTCTCAGCACCGAAACCATCTTACAAAAGAACTCAATAGTTAAAATAAAAATATTACTCTTTTAAGAAACTAGTGAAAACCACAATGATAGTTGTTTAATTTCATAGGTGAATTTGTTGGTGGTCTAAGATGTCTGCCAACAAAAGGTCTTTTTGTGCTGTGAACTAACCAAAGGCCAAATGCTAATGGAAATGAAGACCTGATTTGCTTTGGAAGTGGCTCCTTGCCCATAATGAATAAGAGATGGCTTGGAGGAAAATAAGGAACTGATCATATTTTGTCCATTTATGGGTTTTCTAAATATTATATCCTTTGAGAAAGAAACTGAACCACCATTCCTAGGGCAGAAATACTTTTAAAGCTTTATTCAATTATAATTCACATAACATACAATTCGCCCACTTAAAGTATACAACTCAATGTTTTTTCAGTGTATTCACAGATATATACAATCAACACCACAGTAAATTTTAGAACATTTTCATCACCTCAAAAAGAAACCCCAGTTCCAATACATTTTATATGTGACAACATGGATGAACTTTGAAGACATCAGGTTGAGTGAAATAAGCCAAACAAAAAAGGACAAATATTGTATGATCTCACTGATATGATATAATTAGAATAAGCAAATTCATAGAGCTGAAAACTAGAATACATATTACCAGGGGTCAGGGTGGGGAGTAGAGAATTTCTGCCTGGGGTGATAGAAAGGATTTAGTAATGGATGGAGGTGATGGTAGCACAACAGTTTGTGAATGTGATTGACACCACTGAATTGTATATTTAAATGTGATTAAAGGGGAAATTTTACATTGTATATATGTTACTAGAATTAAAAAAAAAAAAAAAAAGACTATACAACACAAACAGTTAACCCTAATGTAAACTATGGACTATAGTTAACAGTATAATTATAACAATATTCTTTCATCAACTGTAACAAAAGTACAACACTTATGCAGAGTGTTAATAATAGGAAGATATTTAGAAACTATATTTTTTGCCTGGCTTTTCTTTAAACTTACAACTTAACTAATAAAAAAATTGTTTTAAAAAAGAAACCACATAAACTTTAGCTATCACTCCCTTATCCCTCCCCGCCCCCCAGGCACCTCACCCCCACTGCCAACCCTAGACAACCACTAATCTTCTTTGTATCTCTAAAGATTTGCCTATTCTGGACATTTCACAATAATGGAATCATATAATATGTGGTCTTTGTGATTGTTTTTTTTCAGTGAGCAGGATGTTTTCAAAGTGCATTCATGTTGTAGCATGTATCAGAATTTATTCTTCTTTATGGTCAAACAATATTCAAGTGCAATGATATTTTGTTTATTCATTCTTCCATTGATGGACATTTATGTTCTTTATACCTTTTGGCAATTATGAATAATACTGTCTACAAATTTTTGTATTGAACATATGTTTTCCTTTCTTTTGGTCATTTTCTAGGAGACCCACTCTGATTGAGGTGGAATATACCTTAACTGAGATCTACCTTACAAAAGATCTTACTTACAGTGGGTTCACACCCACAGGAAGGTATTAAGTTTAAGATCACGTTCTTCTGGGGGTACATAAAGCTCCAAACCACTTCATGAGGTCATAAAGATTTACCACTGTTTTCTAAGTTTTATAGTTTAAGCTTTTACTCTTAGGTCATTGATCCATTTTCAGTTAATTTTTGTATATAGTGTGAGGTAAGGATGCAATTTCGTTCCTTTGAATGTGCATATCCACTTGTATTACCATTATTTGTTGAATAGACTATTGTTTCCCCATTGAATGGTCTTGGCATCCTTTTGCAAATCAGTTGACTGTAGAGATATGAGTTTGTTTCTGGATTCTCAATTCTATTCCACTGATCTATATGTCTATCCTAATGCCAAGGCCACACTGACTTGATTACAGTTGCTTTGTAATAAGTTTGAAATTGAGAAGTGTGTGCTCTCCAACTTTGTTTTTCATCAAGATTGTTTTGGCTATTCTGTGCCCCTTGCATTTCCACAGAAATTTTAGAATCGGTGCGTCAATTTCTACAAAGAAGCCAGCCGGGCTTCTGCTAGGGATTGCATCAAATCTGTAGACCAATTTGGGGAGTACTGCTATCTTAACAATACTAAGTCTTCCAATCCATAAACATGAGATTTAAAAAATTATTTAGATCTTCTTCAATTTCTTTTAACAATGTTTTGTAATTTTTAGAGTATAAGTTTTACACTTCTTTTGTTAAGTTTCTTTCTAAGTACATTTTTCTTTTTCAATACTATTATAAACAATTTTTTTCAATTTCATTTTGGATTGTTAATTGCAAGTTTAATATACAGTTGATTTTTATGCATTGATCTTTTATCATGCAATTTTGCTGAGCTCATTTATTTGTTATAAGAGCGTTTCAGTGAATAGTGAATTACTTAGGATTTTCTATACACAAGATTATGTTATCTGAGACTAGAGATAGTTTTACTTTTTCCTTTCCAATCTGGATGCCTTTTGTCTCTTTTCTTGCCTCATTCCCTGGCCAGTGCTTCCAGTGTAATGATGAGTAGAAGTGGTGGGAACAGAGATTTTGTTCTTGTTAGTGGGAAAGCATCCAGTGATTCACCTTTAAGAATGATGTCAGCTGGGGTTTTTCATATAATTCCTTTTATCAGGTTGAGAAAATTCCCTTCTATTCCTAGTTTGTTTAGTGTTGTTTTTTGTTTAATCAAGAAAGAGTGTTATGTTTTAGCAAATGTTTTTTCTGCATCTATTGAAATAAGCATATAATTTTTGCTTTTTATTCTGTTGATATGGCATATTACATTAATTGATTTTTTATATTAAACAAACCTTGCATTCCTGGGATAAATATTTGACCATGGTGTATACTTATTTTCCCATGTTGCAGGAAATGGTGGGCTAATAATTTTTTGAGGATTTCTGTGTCTGTATTTATAAAAATGATATTGGTCTGCAGTGACCTTGCGATGTCTTTATGTGGTTTTTCAGTATCATGTTAATACTGGTCTCTTAGAATGAATTAGAATGCATTGCTTTTTGTTTTATGTTTTGAAAGAATTTGTGAATATTTTATATTAATTCTTATTTAAATGTTTGATAGGTCACCAGTTAAGACATCTAGGCTTGGACTTTTATTGTGGGTAGATTTTACTACCTTAATCTCTGTACTAGCCAATTTGCCCATTTCATCTCAGTTATCTAATTTATTATAATTATGAACAACATACAATTGTTCTTAGTGTTCCCTTATAATCTTTTTTTTTTTTTTTATGTCTTAAGTTTGGCAGTATTGTCCCCTATTTTATTTTCATTTTTACTTATTTGAGCCTTCTCTCTCTCTCTCTCTCTCTCTCTCTCTCTCTCTTTCTCTCTCTCTCTCTCTCTTTCTTGGCCAATGTAGCTAAAGGTTTTTCAATATTTTATCTTTCAAAGAACTAACTTTTGGTTTCATTCATGTCCTCTATTTTTCTATTTTCCATTTCATTTATCTTGGCTATAATTTCATTATTTCTTCCTTCTGTTTTTGTTTAGTTTGCTCTTCTTTTTCCATTGTCTTAAGGTAAAATGTTAGGTTATTGTTTTGAGATCTTTCTTATTTTTTAATACATGCATTCAAACCTATACATTTCCATTAAGCTATGAGTTAAATGAATCCCATAAGTTTTAGCATGTTGTGCTTTCATTTCCATTCATCTCAAATTATTTTTTAATTTTCTTTTTTATTTCTTCTTTGATCCATTGGTTATTTTGGAGTATGTTGTTTAATTTCCACATGTTAGTGAGCTCCCCAAATTTCCTTCTATTACTGATTTCTTATTACATTCTTGATAGCCAGAGAACATATTTGGTATTTTGTCTATCCTTTAAAATTATTACTGGGGTTTATTTTATGGCCTAAGACATAGTCTTCCTGAAGAATTTTTCATGTGTACCTGAGAAGAATGTATATTCTATTGTTGTTGGATGGAGTATTCTGTATTTGTCTGTTGGGCCTAGGTGGTCTTTTATTTCCTTGTTAATATCCATCATTGGATGTGGAGAAATGGAGTCTCAAACTATTATTGCTGAATTATCTATTTCTCCTTTTTTTTCTGTCAGTTTTTGCTGCATGTATTTTGGGGCTCTGTTATTAGGTGCTGTGGTTGTTTGAAGCTGTATGCACCCCAGAAAAACATGTTCTTAAATCTCATCCATCCCTGTGGGTGATGAGGTTACTTCAGTTAAAGTGTGGACCACCTAAATCAGGATGGGTCTTAATCCTATGACTGGAGTCCTTCATAAGAAAATTAAATTCAGAGAGAGAGAGAGTGCCACAGAAACAAGAAGCTGGAATCAACTAAAGCTGGATGAGAAGGGAGAGACCAGCAGATGCCACCGTGGGTTTTGCCATGTGACAAAAGAGCCAGTGATGACTATCAGCCAGTCTTCTGGAAGAAAGCATCACATTGATGATGTCATGATTTGGACAATTTCCTGGCCTCAAAATAAATCCCCATTGTTTACCCTGACCCATTTCATGGTATTTGCTTTGAGCAGCCTAGGAAATTAAAACATGTGCTGTCATATTTTCCAGGCTGCTGTGACAAATACCACAGAAGATGTTGGCTTATGCAACAGGAATTTATTGTCTCAAGGTTTTGGAAGCTGGAAGACTTGCTTTGTCCCAGGATTGTTAGCATTCTAGTAGGCTTGCAATCCTTGGATTTCCTTGGCTTTCTTTTCACATGAGAATGTCTTCTTCCTTTTCTTCTGGATTTCCACAAACTTTCAGCTTCCAGCTCTTCTCATGACTTTCTCTTTGGTTTATAAAGGAGCCTTATTTTTTATTCTGGCAGCTTGCTATTTTTGCAACATGGCGATTTACCTTGAACACAATCAAAGTACAATGTCTGATCTCCCCTTCTTCCTGGATGAGTGAGCAGATGATTAATTATTGAGGTCAGCATCCTTGAATATCTTCAAATGGATAGTGTTTGGCTATTGCTTCTGTTTGAAATGATGCTGTGTTTTGGTTGTGGCCCGAAGCTTTGAATTGCTACTTGGCCTATCCTTGGAATATCCATGGAAGCATGGAGCTCTCACCATTCAAACAAGACAGATTTGGTAAAACACTAGTTAGGTTGAATCCTGCTTGCCTCCACTCTGTCATCGTTGTATGAATCCAGTGTTTTTTGTTTTGTTTTGATTTTTGTTTTTGTTTCTTATGGTTTTTAGCTGATGTTCATGAAGAGCAATGTCCTTAGAACTGTGCCGTCAATTAAAGAAAATCTTATCTAAGAAGGTGCATTTCTTTACCAGAGCTGTGTCACACTATCTTTTGGGCCCAGTGCTGGAAAAGTAGAATCAAGTCTCAAATAGTGCCTTTTTAATTATATCCTATAGTATTATAGATGTAGGACAATACTGCATCATGCCTCTGTGAATGCAAAATAGCTTGTACCTGCTTTATGATACGTAGTAGTGACCATGCTATATCAGACCTGTTTTTAATGACGTTATTCCAGATGGTTTCTTTCCACATGATGATTGAGAAGCTAATTAAAAGTGGTGCCAGGTACCATAACAGTAACAGAACTTGCTGTTTTCTGGGATTTTTTCTTTTTTTTTAATGGAGTGTGCTGGATATCTCTATAATTTTGTTTAGATGACTTCAGAACCTGGAAAATCTGTTGCTGCTATTGACATATAACATACTGCTATTGGTCATTTTATATATATAATTTGAATTTTTGGAAACTTTAACTGTGCTGTCAACTTTGGAAAAAGTATCCCAGTTGTACCTGTTGAGTTGGCATTGTACAGAAATTAACAGCCATATTGGTCTAGAAACATTAAACTTTTATTTTCCATTTGTACAGGGGTAACGCACTGTATTAAATATGTAAGGTCTTATCTACATGGGTTTGATTACAGAAACAAATAAAGTATTCTGTAAATAATGAAAAAAAAAAAAAAAAAAAAAAAAAAAAAGGACTCCAGTAACCAGATTAAGGCCCACCCTCATTCTGTTGGGCCACACCCTAGGTAAAATAAAATTTTTCATACATCCTATTTACAGTAGGTTCACACCTACAGGAACTGGATTAAGATTAAGGTCAAATTCTGGGGTACATAATTCAACCTACCACAGGGGAATATATGTTTTTAATTGT
This sequence comes from Tolypeutes matacus, assembly GCA_026826555.1. Classification (NCBI taxonomy): domain Eukaryota; kingdom Metazoa; phylum Chordata; class Mammalia; order Cingulata; family Chlamyphoridae; genus Tolypeutes; species Tolypeutes matacus. Next base: position 1,443,319 of record JAKSZT010053769.1, read on the forward strand.
TATATGATAGACTGACATTTTATTCTTTCTCACTAATAATATTTTTTGTTTTAAAGTCTATTTTGTCTGCTATTAGTATAGCCACTACAGCTTTCTTGTGATTACTGTTTGAATGATATATATTTTTCCATACTTTTACTTTAATTCTATTTGCATCTTTGAATCTCTTATAGAGAGAAAATTGCTGGATATTGGTTTTAATTTTTCCACTCTGATATTCTCTTTTGGTTGGATTGTTTAATCCATTCACATATAATGACATTGTTGATATAGTTGGATTTACATCTGCCATTCTACTTTTTGTTTTGTATAAACTTTTTGTTTCATGTCTTTTTTGTACTTTTCTTCTTCTTTTACTGCTTTATTTTCCATTAAGTGAACTTTTTCCAATGTAGCATTTTAATTCCTTAATGATTTTCATTATATTTTTAAAAATTCTTTCCTTTCTAGGGCTTACTACATATCACTTAATTTAAAATAATTAGCTTCAGACTTATACTAACTTAATTTCAGTGAGATATAGATATATTACTCCTATGTAATTCTGTTCTCTTTCCCCTTCTGTGATAATATTATATATATATTACATCCAGATATTTACTAATGCTATGTTACATTATTATAATTATTAACTTGCATTATATCATGTCTGTTAAAAGAAGCTGAGAGAAAAAAAAAGAGAGCAAGTATATATTTACAGCTTCTGTTAGCTAACCTTCTTATTTATCATTTCTAGATCTTTTTATTTGTTCCTGTGGAACAAGTTACTATCTGGAGCTATTTCCTTAGCCCAAAACCACTTTCCTCCACCCAGTTCCTTTTTACTATATGGGCAAATGTTTTGAATTTCTATACTCTGTGAGTCAAATAATACATTCTATATATAGTGTTTTATACAGTTGCTTTTAAATCAATTAAGAGAAGAAAGGAGAATAAATTTACATTTATCCTACCTTTTATACATTTTTAAAAAATTGTTGCTCTTTGTTTTTTCATACGTATTTGAGTTACAGTTGGGGAACCTCTTACTTTTCAGCCTGAAGGATTTCCTTTAGTATTTCTTGGAAGGCAATCTGCAAGCAACACATTCTCTCAGTTTTTGCTTACATAAGAATGTCTTTATTTGACCTCCATATTTGAAAAATAGCTTTGCTGGATATACATTTATTGGTTGTCAAATTTGCTTTTGTTTTTGGCTTAAAAATTTTTTTTTTTTTAGCATTTTGAATATGTTATCACACTGTCTTCTGGCCTCCATTGTTTCTCATAGGAAGTCATCTGTTATTTTTGTTGGATTTCCCTTGTAGGAGATGAGTCATTTTTTCTTTTACTGCTTTTAAGATTTTCTCCTTGTCAAATAACTTTCAGAATTTTTACTATGATGTATCTGTTTGTAGATCTCTTTGCATTTATGCCACTTGAAGTTTGTTTAGTTTCCTATGTAGATTAATTTTTTCAATAAATTTAGGAAACATTCAGACATTGTTTCTTAGAATATTTTTCTACTCCATTTTCTCACTCTAATCTCTCTCTCTGTTACACCCATTGTATGTATATTGGCATGTTTAATGGTGGCCTTATTTCTCTGAAGTGCATTTTTCTTCATTCTTTTCCCCTCTTTGTACTTCAGATTGCATAAACTTTATTGATCTATCTTCAAGTTTGCTAATTCAACCTTCTGCCAATTCATATTTACTACTGTGCCCCTTTAATGACCTTTTTCAACTCCAAGAGTTCCATTTGGTTCTTTCTTATAATTTCTATCACTTTATTGAAAATTCTTTTTTATGCAGCATTGTCACCTTCCTTCCCTTACATCTTTAATCATAGTTCTTTTTTGTAAAAAAATTTTTAAAAAAAATTTTTAAAAGATACTTAGATTACATAAATGCTACACAAAAGATATAGGGATTCCCATATGTTCCACTCCCCACAACACCCACAACCTTCCACAAAAACATCCTTCATTAGTGTGGCATATTCATTGCAATTGATAAACCCATGCTGGGGCTTTGCCATTAAGCATGGACCATAGTTCACATTGTAGTCTACACTCTCTCCCACACAGTTCTGCAAGTTATGTGATGATATAAAATGCCCTATATCTGTCATTGCAAAGTCACTCAGGACGATTACCAAGTCCCAAAAAAGCCCCTGCATTCAACTGTTTTCCCTCTCCCTGCCCCCAGAGCCTCCAGTGGCCACTGGTTCCACATCAATGTTGTAATTTCTTCCATTGCTAGAATCATAATATGTTTATAGTAGAGTACTAGTAAGTCCACTCTAGTCCATCCCTCTTCCCCCATTTAAGCATAGTTCTTGGAACACATTTATCAATAGCTAATTTGATGACTTTATATAAAATCCAACATCTGGTCACAATTACAGACAGCATCTGTTGGCTGCTTTTTCCAAGATATGGGTTGTACCTTTCTGTTTCTCTGAAGGTCTTTCAACATTTCTGTAATATACTGTAGCAACTCTGGGTACTGATCTTCCCTCCCTGGAGTTTTGCTATTGTTAATTACTAGTTTGTTTGTTTAGTGACAATTATTTCAGTGAAGTCTATCCCTTAACCCACAGTGTGAAGCCACTGATATTTCTCCTCAGGGGGTGCAGGTTTGGATATACCTACAGTCACCTTGGGATCACAGTAGTTTGGTAGAGCTCTCTTTGATTGTCTCTAACCCTGACTATGTCTAGCTCCATTAATTGCTGGCTGGTTGCATTCATGTTTTCCAAAAATTCCCTGGGGCATAAATTTCTCTGAAGATGGATCCAACCGAATTTGGGATACTTTGAAGGGATAGTTCCTCAGGGAAGTGTTTGAAATTTTTTTCTGGCTGCAGGAGGGACCTTCTACCTATTTCTTTCTCTGGTTCTGTCTGGCAAACTATTAGGCTTACAGTTTAGCCTATATTTCCAATGAATCCATCAACCTTCTCCCCATTCCCTTTCACAATAACCTCCCATGTTTTTGAGTGCACTCTTAGGCTTGAACTTCTCCACATATTGCAAATGAAGTCTGTGCCTTTGGGAAGAGATATGGAGGTCTTATTTTATGTCCTGCTTCTTCTCTGGGCAAAATCTCTGAGCCACAACTCTTAAGTTAGGGAACAATAGTATCCTCTTTTAAATGACCTTTCCAATTTGTAGTTGAGCACTCAGTGAATGGGAAAGAAAGTAGCTTTGGGTCTTCTTAGCTTCCCTCATACAATGTGGAACCTTTATGAGTTGGAGCAAAGATGTTCAGGGTCCCAGTTTTCTCACTGGTATCATGCCCAAGGTAGAGCCTTCATCTCATGAGTGGGGCGTGGGCAGAAACAGGGAGCTTTTACCTTCATACACAGAAACTTAGTCTCAGCATCAGCTGGAGGCAGAATGAGAAATCCTCACACCCTCCTCCTTCCAGGATGATAGCCCTCTGACTGGATGCTGGGAGGAGAGGAGGCTGTGTTCTTGGCTTACACGAATCTGGAGTGCAATTTGCACCGTGCTGAGCTTAAAATGGGGAAGAGAAGGATTCAGTCTTGTTTTAATACCACAGATGCTCACTTTTCTTACTGAGTTTTAGTAGATTTTCTTGAATAACTGTTTCTTCATTTGCTGTACTGCTGTGTGCTCTTAGGAACATGTATATATTTTATATATCTATAATTTTCACCAGTTGCACTGGGGTGTTGGTCCACAGTGCTACTCATGTTGTCATGCCAGAAGTGGACTTTTGATTTCTTTGCGTGGTGGTGTTTTATTTATGTGATGCAACCACATATATTACTTAAATGGTTGTCTTTGTTGTCTATATTTTCAAGATTACTAGCTGGAGGTACAGTGAATGCCATGAAAAATATAGTTATTAGATATAGATATTAAAAAGAAATTGACCAGTAGAACATTGTGTTGGATGAATTTTCATCAAGTGAGCTACTTGTATAGACTATCACATGATCTATTAAGAATCAGCAATAGTTAAAAATCATGACAATAATAAAAATGAGTAGAACAACTAAGAGTACAATTTACTGCTTTCCCTACAACACAAAGACCTAAATTTAGTCTCTAAATGCAGTCATTCAGGCATATGTTTGTGAGATGTGCTACTCTTTTTAAAAGGAGTTTTTTTAGCAGAAGAGTTCAGGCCATTTAGTCTTATAGTTACTTTCTCTAAAATGAATTAGAAAAATATTACTCACCTTCACACATTATAGAATTTCTATTTATTTGAATCTCTTCATGAGTCATTGATTTTTTTGTTTTCTAGACTAGTTACTAAGATTCAGTTTATAATATCTGAAGGCCAAATTATTTTAACTTAGCTATTGAGAGACAAGGATTGAAAAAAATGTCCAATCATATCATAAATAACCTTTCAGAATCCCAACAAGGTATAATAGAAATGACATAAGTATAAATAAATCCACATGCACAGATACAAGCATCTCATAAATCATTACAAATGGTTGAGTTTCAGGGGGAAATGCTATTATAAATATGTAATCCAGAGGTACTCATTTTTCCCTTGATTCTTAGATTGAAAGCCAGATTCCTTCATTATTTCTGACCTGATAGGAAACACCATCTGGGATGTGCATGTTAAGAGGATTATATATAAGCAAAATAGATATTTTCTCTTTTTCTGACATGAAGAATTTTTAAAGGCACATACAATCTTTAGGTTTGAATGTGAGTGAAAACTAACCTGGTAAAAGAAAAAGATGGATTTTAATATCTGTTTTTTAAATTAAGGCAATTAAACATTTCAGTATTTAATTGACATTCTATAAATCCTTTTTAAAATTTAGCCTCATGTATATTTTTCCTGAAGAAATATTATAAATTGAGACTCCATCGAGCAAATGGCAAAGTGAAAATTTTATAACTACCTTATGATATATACACATGTCACACTGAATCACTGAGTTCACCAGCTCTATGTTGGCCAAATTCTCCAGATAATTCTTAAATATTTATCAGTATATGGTTTTGTATTATTTATAATATATTAAGTGAAAAACTTATGTGAAAAATACAATATGGTATTAGAATCCATATCTGTGATTACTTTTAAAAAGGAGTAATTTCTGCTGTATTTAAAATTTACTTAGAATTATAATTCTTTAAAGGTAGTAGCTTATAGATGATTTGATTTAAAAAATTTTTTTAAAGATAAGAAATCTATGATCCAGAAAGATTATGCAGCTTATCTAAGTGCCCACATCAAGTTGGTGAAAAGTCCAGTGTTAGAATACAAGTTGACCATGTCTAGATTCATTCAACTTTGAACCCAACTGTGCTTCTTTTACAACCCTAATGAGCTTATGTTCAGAAAAATCTCATATGGAAAGGCCTGAGAAATATCTAGTTGTCCCATCCTCGTGCACTTCACACTGGAAATTCAAACTAGATTTGCTTTTCAGAACATTCCCTTCTTTTAAAGTTTTGCTCAAACAACCATAGTGGCTAAGTGTTTGAGTTTCAAAATATTTCCAAACTATGCAGGCTAATAGAGAAATCTATGAGAAAATAGCCAAACAAAATTAACCAATGCAAATAAGAAATAGATCATAATAAAAGGAACCAAAAAGGATTTGCTAAGGTCAGATCACCAGGAAATAAGAGTCGACTAAATTTCCATTTCAAACATGGAATAACTAAGTCTCATTAGGTTTTGTCTTGAAAAATGTTACACAAGAAGGAGGAAAGGTAATGAGGGAGGCAGAAAGGAGAAAAGAAGACAGCTATCTCGTTTATTGGTCCAATTCTTTATTCTGGGCTCTAATTAAAGAAATATATGCCAATACTAAAAGCACAGAACAAAGGTATGTAATTGTTGTTTGTACATTTTATACATATCTATGTGGTAATATTCATCCATCTTTCTTTGAATAAAATACAGCACAAAAATTATGGAACCCTTAAAACTAGAAGTGCTACTAAAGTTCGATCTCCTCCCTTTCCCTTCTTTTTTTTTTAAAAATAATTTTTTATTGTGTTAAAATATACATAACATAAAAATCATTTTAACCATTTTTAACTTTACAATTCTGTGACATTAAGTACATTGAAAATGTTGTGTAACCTTTACCATTATTTATATTCAGAATATTTTCATCATCCAAAACAGAAACACACACTAATCTATTGCATTTTTGCCAAAATAACTTTTTAAAATTATTATTATTATTATTATTATTAGCGGTATCAGGACCAGGGGATTGAAATTGGGACCTGTATGTGGGAAGGTGGCGCTTAACCACTGAGCCACATCAGCTTCCCTGAGTTGGCTTTTTGTTTGTTTGTCTGTTTCGCTTGTTTGTTTTTGTTTTTTCAGGAGGCACCAGGAACGGAATCTGGAACCTCCCATTTGGGAGGTAGGTGCTCAACTGCTTGAGCCACATCTGCTCCCATTATTATTTTTAATTGGAGAAGTTGTAGGTTTACAGAAAAGTCATGTAAATAATACAATGTTCCCATATACTGCCCACCCCCAATTTTGACATTTTGCATTAGTGTGGTACCTTTGCTACAATTGATGAAAGAATATTAAAATAGTACTATTAACTAAAGTCCATATTTTACTGTAGGTGTATTTTTCCCATATAGTAGCTTATTATTTATACCTTGTATTAGTGTCATTCATTTGCTATAATTTATGAAAGAATATTCTTAAATGTTTACTATTAACCCCAGTCCTTCATCCACAACAGTGTTCACTTTGATACACAGTCCCATGTTTTATCTTCTACCTCATTCTAGTAACATACATTACCCAAAATTTCCCCTTTCAACCACATTCACATACGTAATTCAGTGCTGTTAATTATACCTACAATAATGTACTACCATCACCACCATCCATTTCCAAACCTTTACAGTGAACTTAAATAGAAATTCTGTACAAATTAAACATCAGCTCCCCATTCTCTACCCCAATCTATCCCTGGTAACCTATATTCTAGATTCTAACTTGAAGAGTTTTTGCTTATTATAATTAGTTCATCTCAGTGAGATCATACAATATTTATCCTTTTATGTTTGGCTTATTTCACTCAGCATAATGTTTTTAAGATTCACCCATGTTGTTGCATGCATCAAGACTACACTCCTGGGAAGCGGCTGTGGCTCAATCAGTAGGGCTCCCGTTTACCATATGGGAGGCCCCGGGTTCGGTTCCCGGGGCCTCCTGGTGAAGGCAAGCCCGCCCGTGCGGCGTGGTTAGCTGACCCAGCGAGCATAAGCAGCAAGGGGGGGATAAATGAATAAATAAATAAAATCTTAAAAAAAAAAAAAAAAAAGACTATACTCCTCTTTACAGCTGAATAAAACTTGATCATATGTATATAACACATTTTGTTTATCCATTTATCAGTTGATGGGCACTTGAGTCATTTCCACCTTTTGGCAATTATGAATAATGCCTCTATGAACATCAGTGTGCAAATATCTGTTTTAGTCCCTGCTTTCCAATCTTCTGGGTATATACTTAGTAGTGGGATTACCCGGTCATATGGTAATTCTATATTCAGCTTTGTGAGTAACTACCAAACTGTCTTCTACAGTGGCTGCACCATTTTACCTTCCCACCAGCAATGAATGTGTGTTCCTATTTCTCCACATCCACTCTAACACTTGTAATTTTCTGTTTCTTTAAAAGAAGCCATTCTAGTGGGTATGGAATGATATATTATTGTGGTTTTGATTTGCATTACCCTAACAGTAATACTGAGCATCTTTTCATATGCTTCTTAGCCATTTTTGTAGCCTCTTTGGAGAAATGTCTATTCACGTTCTTGGCCAATTTTCTATTTGGGTTCTTTGTCTTTTTATTGTTGAGTTGTAGGATTGCTTTATATATTCTGGATATTAAACACTTTTGGATATGTGGTTTCCAAATATTTTCTCCCATTGAGTAGGTTGTCTTTTCACTTTTGTGACAAAGTCTTTTGATGTACAAAGTCTCTTGCATTGTTTTTTTGTTTGATGGTTTTGTTTGTTGTTTGTTTGTTTTCTAGGAGGCAATGGGAGCCGAATCCAGGACCTCCCATGTGGGAAACAGATGCTCAACTTCCTGAGCCATATCCACTGCCTGAATATCTTGTTGAATTAACTCTGAAGGTCTGTTTCTCCCTCTTGTCTAATGTTTTATTACTGATTGGCTTTTTGTTAAGGCTCTTCTTTGACACTTGGTCTATCTTACTCTAGACTTTTCGAATAACACATGTTTATAACTGTTCTGGGTTTTCTCTGCTCTTCTTCATCTTTTTTTTTTTTTTTGCCATGGATATGCAGTGCAATTTTTAAGATTGCAATTTTTGTGCAATTGTTTTACCTTCAGGAGAGAGATTCCTCTCCTCTGTTCCTTCTAGAGTAATCTTGATCTGCTTTGTTTGCTTTTGTGCAGACCTTTCTTCCCAATTCCTATAAATTGTTTAAATTCTCTCTTACTCAGTGGCTTGTTTTCCTTATACTTTTCAGTTCTGGGATCCATCTTATCTTACAGCAGTTCAGTTTAAACCCCTGCTCCTTTTAATTATTCTGTAAGGTTTTTCCGCCTCCAGTTTCTTTTCCTTTAAGGTTTCCCATCCTGGGGAGCCATTTGGGGTCAATCCAGAAAGGTAGGTCCTTCAGAAAAGTCTGTTTTGCCTTTAAGTGTTTAGCTGATTGAAACTTTAGGGAGGCCACAGCAGTTCTTACCAGCCTTTCTATTGCAGTCTTTGTCTTCTGTCTCTCTCTCTCTCCATATATATATATAAAACCTCTCTATATATGTAGCCCCTGGTGGCCCTTTTCCATGCAGCACTCCTCAGCAACTTTTGTTCTGCCTTGGGTCTCTGTAGACTTCGGTCCCTGTGACTGGATATATGTGGAATAGTAACCTACTCCTGTGAGTCTACAGTCTCAGTCTTTGGTGGGAGCAAGTTGTGCTGCCTCTGTGTTCCTCCTTAGCTGCGCAGGACAGAGTGAGGGAGAGAACGGGCGCTGACTGGTGACCAGGTTGGAACTCTCCTACCTGAGATTTTCTGTTTCTTTGATTCAGCATTTGCGGAGTCCTCTAGCTTCTACCACCCTTCAGAGTTCTAGGCAAAGGAGATTTGTCTTTTTGTTCACTAAATCTCTGGAGAGGCTTTTGCAGGGGTTGTCTTATGTCACCATCTTGATGACATCACTCCTCCCTTTCCAATCTTACATACAAAATCTGATCTGTTTTCGGAATTCTGGATGACCTGTGTATACCACTGGAAAATTTCCTCAGTTTGAGTGAAATAAGGCAAGAGGTTGGCAACATTGGAGGATAAACAACAGCACATTGTTACTGGACATCACTAACTACTTCCCACTGCAATAAGCTCTAAATCAATTCAGAAAATGTGCTCATCATTATTTTAATGCTTTATCCTTTCTAGTGAACTGTCTGTTGTGATAGGGAGTTTCAACTCAATATTGGTTTTATAAAATCCAAGTCTCTAATTTGAAAAGACTCAAAATCTAATGAGTAGTTTGAGAACAGCTGAACAGCTTTAGGGCTACATTAACAGTACATGTATACACACACACACACACACATGTGTATTCAGTATAATATTGTATTGGGCATCTCATGACTATGGCCACTCAGACAGTACTTCTCACAAAACAAACTGGCTTTGCCCATAAAAGTGGATATGACATATGTGAAAATGGCAGAAGATTCTGTCCTTTGTAGCGATCAGAGAAGTCATAAAAGAAAAAGGTACAGCAAAGTTTTTTAGGGACAAATACCCAACTTCTACCATCACACTGAACATATAAAACATTTTTAAGAATCTAATTTCTTTTGGCTCAAACCCATTGCTTCTTTCACTACCAAAGACTAACGCTTAAACCTACCTAGAATCATGGTTTTATATTTTCTTTTCTTTTGTGTGCATATGTCTCTGAGTTTAAAAATATTTTTCTATGAATGATAATGAATTTCTGATTATTCATAGTAAATTTGAACATATGAATTTCATTAATAAAAAGATCAAGTGGTATTAAAATAATATTGATATAAAATCATATTTATAAATATATAAACAAAGTAATTAAGATTTGAAAGAAACCTTAGAAAATATCTAGTCTGATCCTTATATTTTACAGGGGAGGAAACCAAGGTATATATGTGTAAAAGTGTAACTTTATAGTATATATTCCATAAGATAAGGACAGAGAAAAAATTCTATCATCCAAAATAAAAGTAATTATCTTATATATGAAAATCAGCAGATTTGACTATTTCTTTATTAGATATTATCCAATTTTAATCATTGTACATTATTCTATTTGTTTCTAAAATTTTTTCCTGATTACTGATATATTTGTATGTTGTGTGTATAATTCATTACTTTTTTTTCTATGATGTTTATGCCATACTAGAAAAACAAGAAAATTAAGCCATTCAAGATTTTCCTTCTGTTAGTCAGTTTCTAGGGATACTGTCTTTTCAATCACTACAAAATACATCTATCTCTTGCTCAGTGACAAAACAATTTCATAGTGAGCAATGGTTGGTGGAGAAAAAGTTCATTCTTGTTGCACCATTTTCTTTGCCATTTTTAAATGCATATGCATAGAACAGAGGGGGGAAAAGTCATAGAACAGAGGGGAAAAAAGAAAACTTCATTAGGACAAAAGAATGCTTAATACAGAGTGCCTTGAAGTAGGAGGAATAGAATTTGTGTGCAAGAGACTGAAGCGTGTATAGGATGCTACCTCCTTGTCTGCCCATTTGGTGAATGCACATAGGCATGTTGCACAAATCAAATTTATTCCATATGATTTCTCTTACTAAAAAGATGTGATTTCACATAAATTGGTGAATGTGTTTTTCCCTAAAACTATAATTTTAAAATAACACTCTTATGTTCTATATCAGTTAGTGTGTTTTTGGAGGAAAAGTCATTAAGACATTACACCAGAAAAAGCAAAAAAAGAAAGTCTTTCTTGAAAAATGGTATACATTTTCAGAAGCTGTTATGGTTGAAAGTCATTAATTAAAGAATTATTATGTAATCAATACAGTCAAAACTCCTCCACAAATATTTAAAAAGGAGAAATTAATGATGTCAAAATAAGACAAACAATAATTAAACAATTGCAACTGAAAAAATGGTATAACGGTATAACCACAGAATTACTATAACATTAACAACATTGCCACATTTTATTATAGTTCTACAGATTCAAAAGTATTTTAAGATGTTAGCTTAAACTTCAGAACAAACTTGTAAGAAAGTCAGATCATCCCCTCCAGTCTTATGTCTTTTCACTCTCTTTGATGCCTGCTTTCCTTATTTACATTCTCCTAACCAAGGTCCTCTCTGCACTACAGCCTTCAGCCTTCACACGTGCTGTTAACTCTGTGTTTTAGTTAATTAAAGGCTGCCAAGGCAATATACCAGAAATGGGTTGGCTTTTACAATGGAGATTTGTGACAGTTTGAAGTTCTTTTTATGAATCCCAAAAAAGAGAAAGATCATGTTTTTGAGCTAATCCATTCCTTTGGGTATGCGAACATTTTGAGTGGACTCTGTCAGTGAGGCATGACTCAGGTTGTCTCCACCCTCTTGCTGAGCCTGGTATACATGGAGACACAGAGAGAGACAGACACAGAGAGAAAGGAAGCACTCTTTTTTTATCTTGCCATGTGAGAGAAGACTCTGGGTTCATCAACAGCTGCAGAAAGGCAGAGAAGTCCCAAGAGACTCAGAGATGGGGCCTGGAAAGAGACAAGCCCTATGCCTGGTTGTCCACAGCTGAGCTCCAGGAGACAGTAGATTCTGGAGGGGAAGGCAGTGACCTCAACAGAGATCACCCACCTTCTTGCTTCATCATGTGGCAACATGCCTGGATCACCAGCAACTGACTTTGGTGAGAAAGCATCTCTGATAGTGCCTTGATTTAGACATTTCACAGCCTTAGAACTGAAAGCTTTTACTTTAAATAAAATTCCCATTATAAAAGTCAACTCATTATCAACAGCCCTGTGGCAAATTAAGACAGGATTTCTTAATTTATAAGGTTACAGTTCTGAGGCTGAGAAAATTGTCCAAATCAAGGCATCATCAGGCAACACTCATCTGATGGTTTCATGCCTTCTCCTCTGGGCCTTTGTTGCTCTCAGATTTAGACTTCCTCTGGCTTTCTCTCTGTTCCTGTGGCTGGGCTGTCTCTCTTCTGGTTCCATTGCTTTCAGCTTCTGCCTTTCTTGGCTTTCTCTCTCAGGTTCTGTGGGCTCCTCTCTGAGTTCCTGGGTCTTTTCTCTCCACTCTTGTCTCTCTGAATTCATCCTGTTTATAAAGGACTCCAGTAAGAGGTTCAAGACTCACCCTGGGTCATGCCCTACCAAAGTAATCCAATCAAAGGCCCTTAACTGAAATAATTTAACCTAAAGGTCCAACCTACAATAGGGTCACACCCACAGGAATGCATTAGGATCAAGGACATCTTTTCTGTGGTACATACAGTCTCACACTACCATTCTCTGTCTGGAAAGTGATCCTTTCCATGCTTCCTATTAAGTCCAAGTATGTCAGGGCAGTGTTCCTTCCTCTCCTACCAGACTAGATATGTCCCCAACATGTAGGCTCATTATATATATCCATAGAAATGAAATAATTACCATGTAATTATTTTATCTTCGCTATCATGCTGTAACTTTTCATGAGGAAAGGGACTGGTATCAGTTACTTATTGTTGATTGCCAAATTGGATCAACCAAAGTTAGAATCCAGCTTTACAGCTTATTTCAGTAATGTTATATTTTCTGGTAATATTCTATAAAAAGAAAACTATACTCATTAAAATAATAATTTATTAGCACATTGAAGAACTGATTATATTAGAAAATCATGAAAAACTTCTTCAGACAGGTCATTGTTTACCATATTATAACATTAAGAATATTTTGTTATGTATATATGCATTGTATGCTTGTGTCATAGTTCCCAGCTGCTAAGACAAATAACATACAATGGGATGGCTTAACAGCAGGAGTTCATTGGCTCACAGTTTTGAAACTAGGAGAAGTCCAAAACTGAGGTGTCAGCAAGGTGATGCTTTTTCCCTGAAGACTGTGGCATTCGGGGGCTGGCTTCTTTGGATACTTGGCTTTTCCATCATTTGGCAGTGCGTATGGTGGCATCTCATTTCTCTTCTGCATTCCACTGACTTCTAGTTTCTTACCATGGCTTTTCTCTATGTCTGAATTTCATTTAGCTTATAAAGGACTCTTATAATCCAGATTAAAGTCCAACTTGATTCAGTTCGCCACCCCTTAACTAAAAATTTCATCTTTAAAAGGTCCTATTTATAATGGATTCACACACATGTACATAAATGGATGACTATTTTCTGCTATCAAAGAAAACACTGTTTAAAACTGAATATTGTTTTCAGACAATGTCTGAAGGTTTGCTGTATTGTAATTCTGATCAAATGCATTCATGTTTACTGGTTTTCAAATAGAGAAAAGAAAAGTTTAATTGATGTACAATTTTGACATCTGTAGGGAAAATAATACAGAGTGTTGGAAGTATAAAATTACAATAAGATCTGTTCCAAATTTCTGCTTTAGAACTAAATATTTGTTTTATCAACTTGAATCTTTGGGAAACTAAATGCTTTCTTCCATGGAAACTCTTATAAATAATGTTTAGTTTTTTAGGTGACTCAATAAAATAAATAATTTTAAAAAGTGATGGAAAAATATTGTACAAAGTTAACAATGAAATGAATATTTGTGATAAAAACAGGAGATTGTTAAAATATTAATAATTTAAAAAGAATATTTTAAAAAACTACATAAGAATTTTTTTTTAAAAAAACTTTATATTTAATGTTGAGGTTTGAGAAATATTTGGGGAGAATGCAGCACGGACTTCTGGGCAATTTCAAAAGGTTTTAGGCTTTGATACATTGCTTCTGGTAATTTTAAAAATTTCATTCAAATTTTAGACATCCATTTCCTTGCTAGAGATATATCACTAAAGTTATTTTAAAAATCCCAAAGTTATCAGGACTTCCTTGGAATGTCCAGCTTAGCCAAAACCTCCATGAGGTGGATTTGAAGGAAACTGATGCCTTTCATGAATTTTCCTGTGTTAGTACTTCTGAAAATTCCTAGAAAGCTTTCATGCCACAAAAATCTGCTAGGTGGTTATCTCCTATAGACCAGTGGCCAGACATTGCTGGAGTATTCCAGCCAGCTCAAGGCACTTCTTCAGGTTGCTGTCTTCCTTTGTATCCTTTTGCCTCTTCCTTAACTCTCTTCCTATATTTGATATTAAAATAATAATTAAGAACAACATAAGGAAATTAATTGAAAAAAAGTAAAGGTGGATATTAGATTTTCTCTTCCAAGACCCATCAGTCTTGCCTTCCCAGGGGACTTCTACTTCCTGGCCCTCTTTATTCTTACTCCTTCAATGCTGTAGCGTTTCAAGAGCCATGTGTCTTCTATAGACAATCAGCTGCTTAAAATTCATTCTCCTCAAAGTCCAGGGTAAATTTGAGAGAAAAAAGTATTTAATCCCCTCAAGAGTCTAGAGTTGGCTTCTTATTTTTCCTTCAACCTAGGATGATTAGCAGTGTGAACATGCATCTGCTTCAGGGGGATAATACCATACAGCCATAAAGGGAGATCTAGATCCTGGAGACAAAGGCAAGGGAATCATTTGAGTAGACCAAATGCTTTCCAAACTCTGTGTGATTCCATTTTACCCTCCTTAGCACATAGCGTGCACTAAAACAGGGCCAGTTCAAATTCCTAATTTGGATAGCTAAAAAGTAAAATATTTTAAAGGGTGCAGTTCCATTAAAGAATCACACAAAATACATTACTAATTAGAATACTTAACATTTAGTGTAAATTGTCTGATGATTTAAGTAGCTGGGGTTTATCTCAAAGCAATGAATAGGTATTTGTAAGACTCACTAAAGTGGCTACTCCCTGAACTATGGGTGTGCCTGTCTTAAGGACAAATTCCAGGCTCCACCCTACAAGTAAAAATTCTTTGCAAGCCCTAACAAGCCAGTATCGAAGCTCCAACAATTCTGAGATCTTTATCCCGAAGAATCTGCTGGCCACATTAAAAGAGCATTTTGTCCTTGTTACACAAAGACTACTCAAACTTATTACCCATGCTTGCTAGTTTGACTTAATGACTGTAAAAAGGAAGGGTGTTTTCTTGAGGTGTCTTGGCTAGAGTTGGAAGGAAGAGAACACATAAAGGGGACTCAAGACAATGCAAGCTTATGTATAAAAATGAACTTGCCTTAAGCTATGTGCAGGCAAAGAAAGAAGAAAAGGGACATAGAAAGGAAGTGGTGGGGAAACAATTTTGTCAGACTATTCTCCACCCAAGTCTGGTTAGCCAATGACAAGAGGGACTATCTGAAGCAACCCTGGGTGAAGAACAGTGTAAAAGTCTCTCTGTCTCTCTTTCTCTTTGTACTTTATATCTTAGCCAAGGGAGGATGTTCATATTAGCAATTTTGTAATATATGATATGATGTCAGTGTTCCTTGTGCTTTCCTATAATTTAAAGCCCCAAATTTCCTTTTAGATATTCCTTTGAGCTCCAAGTCTTATTGATCACCTGACTTGAGTTGTAAACTCAGGGAAGTAAATATTCTCACTTGCTCCTTATTTTTTTTTCATTATAATAATTTTTGTTAGAGCAATTATAGGTCCACATGTATTAGAGAATATGTCTGCTGTTTTTACTGATGTGCTTTATATATGTCTGTTAGATATAGTTGGTTTATAGTTTCATTTAAGTCTTCTATTTATTTATTGATCTTCTGTCTAGATTTTCTATTCATTATTGAAAGTGGTGTATTGACCTGTCTTAATATTAATGTAGAACCATCTATATCTCCCTGCAAAGTTTTCTATATTTGCTTCAAATATTTTGGGGCTCCTCCGCTAGGTGCCTATATACTTATAATTATGTCTTCTTGTTCAGTTGACCCTTTTATCAGTAGTGTTAAGTAGTGACTTTCTTTGTCCCTCATAACTATTTTTTAGTCTAGTTTTTCTGATATTTGTATCGCTAAACCTGTACTCTTTTGGTTACTATTTGCATGGGATATTTTATTCCATTCTTTACCTTTCAACCTACTTGTGTCTTTGAATTTAAGGTGAGTCTCTAATAAGCAACACATAGTTGATTCATGCTATCTGTGGCAGTTTGATATTATTTATGAATTCCAAAAAGAGATATAGATTATGTTTGTAAACTGGTGTGTTCCTCTGGGCTGATAGTCTTTGATTGTATTGGATTCAGCTGAGATGCCTTTGAATTTAAATTATGTTAAGATTATGGCTTTAATTGGACCATGTTATTAGGGTGACTCAGTTTGAGTTCCTGCCCCCTTTGTGGGCTATATAAACGGACACTCAATCAAGGAGACACACAGAAGTAGATACATAGGAGAAGATACACAGAAGACTAGAGAGAGCACCATAGACACGGAAGAGGAGAGAAACTTGTCAGCTTTGATCCCGCGGCCCCGGGAAGAGAGAGGAACCATTCATCTGATAGCTTACAGCTGACTTTGTGACGAGACCAGAGCAGCTGAGCCCAGAAAGAAATGAGCCATCCAGCCTACAGCTGAACTCAGAAGAAGCTGGACCCACAGAGCCTTAACAGGAAGGAGGAAGGCTGAACCCTCGCAGACACGGCCTGCCATCTTGCTTCAACATGTGGCAACAGATTTTGGTGAGAAATTACCTCTTCTGATACCTTGAGTTGGACCCTTTAGGGCCTTGTACCTGTAAGCTTCTACCCCAAATAAATACCCTTTATAAAAGCCAACAGATTTCTGGTACTTTGCATCAGCACCCCTTTCACTGACTAATAATACACTTTCTTATCCTTTCTCCCCATCTCCATCTTGAGAGTTTAATCCATTTACATTTAAATTAATGACTGACAATGCAGGACTTTCTTCTTCAATTTTGCTGTTCAGTCTTTGTAAGACTTAGAACTTTTTTGTCCCTTAATTCTTTTGTTAATATCTACTTTTGTATTTACTTGATTTTTTGGAAGTGAAACATTTTGAGTCCTTTTTCATTTCTTTCTGAGTATACATATATATATATATATATATATTTTCTTTGTGGTTATCTTGAGGCTTAAATTTAACACTATAATATAGAAAAGTCATGTTTGATTTGTTAGCAGCTTAACTTTAATAGTATATACAAACTATGTTCCTGTATCCCTGTGTTCCCCCATTTTTTGTAGTACTTGTTACAAGATATATCTTTATACATTCTATTTCTAAAACCATAGATTTCACATTACTTTTTATGCATTTGCATTTTAGAACTGTTTTCTGGATTTGGTGCTCACCTTGTTACCACAATCCCCTGACTGCTCTCAGGTGCTCTGAGGAAGATGCTTCTGCCAGTTTTTGCTAGATGTTCAAAGATTCTGTGGGGGGATCACCATTTTGGATGCCTGGAAGTAGCTTCTTATGTTTTCTTAGCAAGTGTGAGATGGTGGGATTGGGGAAAATTCCCTCCCATTGGAAGTCCACACTGCTCAGTAAAAACTTGTCTCTTACAGGTGACAAGACTCAGTTCCTGAAGTGAAGGCTATAAAGTAGGAATGCATTTGTATACATTGAAATAAATAGTCTATGCACCCAATCACCTAAAAGTAACGATCATTATTGAAGAATATTAAAGGCGAATGGAGGTAAGGGGCAAGTATTCCCAGAAGAAAATTATCTACATCTCTGAGCACCAGATGCGAAGGTAGGGGGTCGAGGGTCTAGGGAGATTGGGTGGGGTAGACTCAAAGACAGATGGGGAGATGAGACCCCCCACTCTGAGGAAAGGGAATGAAAGGTGTAAACAAAGCTTCTATTTATCACCACTCACATCACAATTATACCCTATAGGGTGAATAAAGGCTTGGTAAGGGCAATTTAGCCATGAACCTTAAGGTGAGATGTATACTTATGGTAAGTTGAGCAAAAGAACTCAAAATGCTTGGAAGGCATGGTACCTCTTGCCAGGTCTTGAGAAAGTGAACATATAACAGCTCTTCTGAGTCACAAACCTCTGGCCGTATGTTTCTCCTTCTACCTCACTTTGGCACAAAGCTGTCTACTGTAGAGAAAAAGTGGGACTTGTGATGGGACTTTGAAATTCAACACAATACATAAATAGTAAAGTAAAAAATTCCTACACTCCCCCTACACAGTCACAAAAACAATTTTCATTGTTTATTGACTAGGAAAATAAGGATAAAATACTAGCTATAGCATTAAAAGGAAAATAAATATCATATACTATTACCAAAAATAGTGATTTTTGAAATTTGTGATAGCTATATATACACACACACACATATATACACACATTCATGTACATATAGATATACATATTTATATGTCTATGGTTCTTAAACTATTTTGCCCTTCTTAGCAATGTCTCCCTCAATAAAATATTCCTCTCCTTGAAAACATGAACTACACAAGGTTGAGTGAAATCCTTGTTACAATTTCCTTTTCAATGGTTTAAACACTCGATATGCCAAATTAATTGCTAAGAATAAATATATTTGAGAATTGTTTTATAAGAATGGATTAGTCATATAGACAAATATTTTAACAATCAGAATCCAAACACTAAATGCTTGTTCAAAATGTTCTCAGTATATTTTATCACCGAATCCAGTTTTTACCTACAGATAAGACCCCTGGAAATCACTTCATATTAATGCCTTTTTGCTGGCAACACAGTAAAAACCCCAAGGGAGTTAGAAAAGGTGAAGGAGGGGGTATCGGCTTCATCTTATATCATTGCAGTATTCACTTTAAAGCAATGTAATCCTTTTCTGTTTTTGCCCCAACATTTCATAATTATGTCATTTTACAAGAATTGTGTAATTTACATAACCACCTAAATTGTCATAATTGCTAGAAAGTGCTGAAAAAGCATACGTTAAGCATTTCAGATTCATTTTTGCTCTCTGTTTTAAACTCATTTGAAATGCCTTTTGCATAAAAATGCTTTTGGTCAACAAAAAAGTAACTTGGGCTTGATTTCGCAGAAGCCCTCTCTTTTCCATCATGGGCTGATTCCTCTTCTTCCAGGAAGCCTTTTCCAGGTAGATGCTGAGGCTCTGCCTAAAAGCTAGAAGGGCCACCAGGGTAAGCAAGCCCCTCCCCTTGATTTTACAGAAGAGGAAATAGAGACCCAGACAGGTTAATTTAACTAACATGATCCCAGTAAAACAGGCCACCTCTGCAGAATGAAGGCTCTAACTCTCTTTTTTGAACATGCATGGATTTTCATTGAACCATGCTGTTATCCACTGCATTTAGAAAGAGGAAAAAGGAAAGATACAAGAATGGAATGGTTTCCTAACAGTTTTCTCGGCATGCCATTTCCATTATAATTATCTTAACCATCTGTTTTGCTTGGAACACGCAAAGGGATTTGATATTAAGAAACTAAACCGTCATTCTGTACAACAGACAAGGGCTACAGAAATGAGACCCTATTTCAAGATAAAGGAGTGGAAATAAATTTTATCAGAGAGTTAATCAGTGAAGTAGAATGCCAATATTTGATCATTACTGATTTGAAAATTAGTGGCTTGTGTAATTTTATAAATGAAATTTTATGAATAAAAATCATTGCAGCACATTGTATATAATATTTGCTAAACATGTAATCAGGAAACACGTGAAGTAAAGCAACGCTATACTCTTAAGAGTATTTGAAAATACCATCTAATTTTCTTTATCTTACTTTGCTTCATGTTCTATAAAAAGCTAATCTCTCCTTGCATACTTAAAAACAATGTATTAACGTTTAGATTCCTGAAGCTAATTTGGCTGTTATGTGAAGCTATAAAATTTTGTGACAACATAAGAAATATGCATAAATGGCAAACGATATTTTTGGAGTGCTCACCTTCTGCACATGTGCACGCATATATGAACACACACAGCACACAACACATACACACAGAGAGACACTTTGTGCTGCTATAATTCAGAGTATTGGAATGAATAAAATATGAGCTGATTCACTTATTTGATAATATTCCCTTCCAAATTACTGCAAAAAATATATTTTAATCCTGATTGAAAATACAATTTTATAAGTGATATAGCTATCTTGAAGTTATAGGCTTTTCAAATTACAAGTATTATTTGGAAGATCCAATGATA
This sequence comes from Tolypeutes matacus, assembly GCA_026826555.1. NCBI lineage: Eukaryota > Metazoa > Chordata > Mammalia > Cingulata > Chlamyphoridae > Tolypeutes > Tolypeutes matacus. The sequence goes on from JAKSZT010053769.1 coordinate 1,463,536, forward strand.
CTTCAAAATTATCACTTAAAATGAATTCTAATTGTTACAATTTAACCAAACATCAGAGCAAGTAACTACTAACAGGAAAAGCACCTTACTGCTTCCCAAATAAAAGGCAAGGCAGAGCAATATTTATAAGAAAATGAAGAGAGTATTCAATTTAAATAGGAAGAAAATGAAAAAAGTTTTCAATAAGTTATTATTTTTGCAAAAATATTAGAAGAATAAGAGCAAAACTAAGAGGAACTTAAGATCATTTCAGTATTAAGCTCCTCCAGAATATAATTTAGCATAATGGCACTGAAGATGGCAAAAAGAAAAAAATACGTATTATACAATATATATTTTGATGAGGGGATATTTTTGAGTGTCCAATGAGAATTGCACTGATAAATATTATACAAACAATAGTGGTAACATAGTACTGTAATTTTAATCAAATAATTTTGGAAATGATGGGAAATCTTCATCTGAAAGAAAAAAGAATAAAGTTCACAAAATTTTCTAAAAATTAAAGCAATTAAGCTTTTCTCAACTATGAATTATATGTGAAACAAGAATAATTTAATTTCAAATTTCTCTTTCCTATGATAGTTAGCAAATGACTTATCAATCAATAATTTGACACACACAAGCAAACTCAATTCTTACACCAGCAATACTAGCAGAAAGCTGAAACATATTGAAAATAAATGAAAAAAGAAAAGACATTGTATAAGTAAGCCTGTAGACCACTAAAAATATTTTCAGAATTTTGTATTAATTGCTTTTTTTTTTTCTCATGACCACTTTTATTTTTTCCTTTCCTAAGCCTTAACGGAATATTTACCTTCCATTTTCTTAATTTCTTGGCAATGAGGTAGAAGATCAGTAACTTAATCTGTTTTACTAATGCTAGTAATAGGTATACAGAAACTTCTTTCTGAGATTGTTTACATTTACTCTCTTTCTGTAAATAAGATTTATTTATAAAGCCACAGGCAAAATCCCACAGTCCAGCATCACGTTTACCTAACACATTTCTGCATTAATCATTTTTGATACCCTGTTAAATATATAAATATGCACATAAATATTCATATTTGTATATATTGCTTTTATATAAATATAATAAATAAAATTGAAATAGACTCCTCCAGTGGGACAAGCAAAATGGTATATGAATGGTATGTTCAACTTGTTTTCTTTCTTCTTTCTTCCTTCCTTCGTTCCTCCCTTCCTATTACCTTTGATTCCTTCTGGTTTGTGAATTGTTTTGCTTTGTCTTCCCTCCTTCAAGTGGCCAGCAGTGAAATTGCTAATAAATGAGACATTTATTAGTTAGGTAGTATATGTTCGATCCCCTAGGATGCCCATATAGCCACCAAATAGCCATTAATGTGAGAAAATACTGTCTTAAGTGTAAATTATATAATATTTCATTTTCTAATATTTTACAACCTTCAGGATAATTTTTTTTAAATGCCATTTGAATTTTAAAAGTTCATGTAAGGTTCATGCAATTTATTCAAGATACATTGCATATGAATCAGAAATAGTTCTGATAGCACAAAATAGTTTATTTGAAGGAACCAACATGTGATTATTTGAGATATGAACTCAACTATTAACATGAATCATCAACCTCAACAAAGAAATTATTGCCATTGTTCACCTCTTTAAAATGATATAAGAAACACTTTTTTCTTTCATGTATATATTTTTCTTGATAATCTTTGTAATGATTTTAGAATGTAAACCCTTGCTCAATATTAATATAAAAACAGAAACAAGACTATGACAGCTATTTCTTAGAAGTTGGTATAAGGAAACATTTATTTTAAACACATACATTTTCTTTCACAAGAAATAAGAACTATTGAAAACTATTTCTTCTTTTGCCTTTGTTGACAGGAGCCCAAGGACTAAATTTGGGGCTCAACTTTCTTGAAGTACATTTTCTGATTTATTAAGAATGAAATTCAGCAACAATGACATTAAATCCTCATCTTCAAAATAGTGCAAGACAAAGGGTTAAACTTTTACCTTCCGTGTGGAGAAGGTGATTGATGTGACCTTACTCTCAGGTAGAGAAGTTGCAGGTAACACCTTCTGTTGGGTCTTTGGGTGTTGATGGGTTGTTCCTAGTGTCCCTATGAGCCTCCTGGCTGAACTTCCCTGTATAGGCTGGCATATGGTTTCCTTCATTGCCTCATTGCTGATGGCCTGGAAGTCCCAGTCAGCCACAAGTCCCATACCATCCCCACTGATATTTAAGCTGGAGCAGACAACTCTCTCCACATGACAAAACCTAGTTGAAACAGAACTGATGAGGACAGTGTGCCCACACCTGTGGGTCTCCCGAGTCACTTCATTAATGATACAATCCTGCATTTTATGGAATTGGATTTATCACATTATAGTGGGAATTTACAGAATTTTCCCTTATCAACTCTCTACTATTTTAACCTTGCACTTTGGTCTCTTTACTCCCACCTTAAAGATTTTCATTTTTATTGCTTCTGTAACTTTTACTGAAAAGCTTTAAAATCATGTTGGAAATAGGTGTAGTCTAAATTCATGTACAATAATAAGTTTAACAACTTTTGAACCATTATACTAGTCAAAGACCTTGAAAGAGATGAAAAAGGAAAAAAATCCATGTGAGGAGCACATAATAGGCATTATAACTATAATTACTTTGTATTATACAGATTTATCAAAAATTAAACAGAACTTTGGTTAACCAAGACAGGTAATTCCTGGTAAGATCATACATGAAAGCAGCGGTTGGGTACTATTTGAAGAAAACATTAGTTGATATACTACATTTTATATCTCATGTACTTGGTATTAATTTTCAAATACTTGTTGAACTATCATAGGGATACTAAGCCTAAGAAAGTTAGCACACCTTGGCTTAGGTCTTCACAATTAAAAAAAAAATATTCATTTTTTTTTACTTGTCAAAAGGAGGTAGAGACTTCTAACCAATGGTTATATTAGAGTGAAGAAGGATTTTGTTTTGTCAGCAGCAGAGCATCTTCCAAAGGAGATAGATGAATGCCCACTCCTACTGCCTAACTTTGTAACTGCTTCTGCTATTTGTTTCCTCCCATTCATTTTGCATCCCTGTTAGGCTTGCATCTGTTTATGTACTTGTCTATTACTCATCTACAGGATAACTGCTCAGCAGTCGTTACTCCTTTTCATATCTTTTCTGAATCTTTTGTTTGCATGGGTTGTTTTAGCAATAAAACCAAGAAAAGGGTAAAAAGCTTATAAGAGAAGTGCAGTTGGAACATCATGTTTTTACAGCTCTAGGAATGTTATTGCTGATTTCAAAAACTTTAAAAAGTGTTAACATGCATTCAGGAAAGTTTAAAGCTCATAGGTATGATAAATTTGAAAATTTGAGAAAATGGAATTTAAAAAGTGTTTTCTAAAACAGCTCACTACTGTTTGATCTTTACATGGCTTGCTGCCTTGTGCAATTTTCTGTAGATTGTATAGTTTAATACCAAAATTTCAAGCAATGCATTCACAGTAATTCCTTACATTTTATATAGCACTTCACAATTTTATTATGTGTTTACTCATTCATTATGTCCTCTGATCTGTGTAGGTAGATAATTAGCATCTTCATTTTAAGGATTTAAAAAAAAGGAGAGTAACTATGTTAAATGATGTGCTAAGGTCAAAAGGTAAGCAACTCTCTGAGCCTAGACTATAATTTATATTTACCTGACATTTACCCAGCCTGGTGTGGGTCAGAAGAATCCTCACAATACAGAGTTGCCCCATACTTCCTGTGGGTCTAAGGGGGTAAGATTAAATTTGGGGATCTAGATTATGTAGGCACAGCTCTGCCCACTATCACCACTCCTATTTAACATTGTCTTAGAAGTACTTGCTCAAGCACTGAGGCAAGAAAAAGATATAAAAGGCATCCAAATTGGAAAGGAAGAAGTAAAAATTTCACTGTTTGCAGAAGACATGCTCTTATACATAGAAAGCCCCGAGAAATCTACAGCAAAGCTTCTAGAACTTACAAATGAGTTCAGTAAAGTTGCAGGCAATAACATCAATGTTCAAAAATCAGTACCATTTCTGTACACCAATAATGAGCAATCTGAGGAGGAAATCAAGAAAAAAATACCATTTATAATAGTAACAAAAAGAATCAAATACCTAGGAATAAATTTAACTAAAGATGTAAATGACTTATACAGAAAACTGCACAACACTGTTAAAGGAAATCAAAGAAGATTTAAATAAATGGAAGAATATTCCCTGTTCATGGATAGGAAGACTGAACATCATTAAGATTTCTATCCTACCCAAACCAATCTACAGATTTAATGCAATCCCAATAAAAATCAACACAGCATTTTTTACTGAATTGGAAAAATTAACTGCAAAATTTATTTGGAAGGGTAAGAGGCCCCAAATAGTCAAAGACATATTGAAAAAGAAAAATGAAATTGGAGGAATCACACTACCTGACTTTAAAACATACTACAAAGCTACAGTGGTCAAAACTGCATGGTATTGGCACTAGGATAGACAAACCGACCAATGGAACCAAATTGAGAATTCTGATATAGATCCTCACATATACAATCATCTGATATTCAACAAGGCCACTCAACTGGGAGAGAATGGCTTCTTCAACAAATGGTGCTTGGAGAACTGGATATCCATATCCAAAAGAATAAGAGAGGAACACCATCTCACACCTTATACAAAAATCACCTTAAGATGGATCAAAGGACCATAAAGACCTTGGAAGATAATGTATGGAAACATCTACAGGACCTTGTAATAGGAAATGGTTTCATGAACTTCACACCCATAGCACAAGCAGCAAAAGAAAAAATAGATAAATGGGATTCCCAGAAGAATTGAAAGCAAAGACATGAACAGATACATGCACACCAACGTTCATAGTGGCATTATTCACTATTGCCAAAAGTTGGAATCAACACAAATGCCCATCAACAGATGAATGGATAGACAAAATGTGGTACATACATACAATGGAATATTACTCAGCTATAAGAAGGAATACAGTGCTAACACATGGGATAACATGGATGAATCTTGAGGACCTTATGTTGAGTGAAGCAAGCCAGGCATTGAAGGATGAACATTACATGACCTCCCTGATATGAATTAAGCAAATTGAGCTGACTCTGAGAGCCATTGTCTGGAAGATAGGTTTACAGGAAATAGAAAGGGAGAAGAAGGTTGTGAGCCAAAGCCCAGATGGACATAATCTATGGTAAGATGAAAGTGTGTAGTTGCCCATTGAAGGGATATGACAGGAGAGTAGTGATATTATTGGGTTGGGTGTTACATGTTTGACAGGTGGGTAGATTGGGGAGGGTGGGTTGGAAGGTCCAGGGAACTGGGGGGAGGGTTGGGAGAGGGGCCAAGTGAACACTGGGGATTGGGGGGAATATGGTTGAAAGTACAAAGTTGAGAATGTTCTTATGCCAATATGACAAGGAAGGGTTACCAGTTTAGGGAGTTGGATGGGGGTGGGGCATTTGAGACAGGGTGCCCCTGAAGATGGCTTCTAGGGTGTGTGAGTGATCATTTTGTCATAATGTGTTGTATCAGTGGGTGGAGACCCAAATAATGAGCAGAAAGGAGTTGGACTCCCGTCCTGGGGAGGACTGAGTTTTTCATAACAGAGGGGCGAGGGTCTCACAAGAGCATGGGTGCTTCCTCATAGGGGAGGACAAACCAGTATGTCAAGACCTCAGTGTTGTTGTAACTAACTATGAATCTTGTCATCCAAGGAGTGAAGCAAGGGGGTTGCTATGGGTCCCAAGGGGAGGGGGAGGGAGGAATACAATAGATCAAACAGGGGGTATTTAGTGGGCAATGGAAGTATTCTACATGATCTTGCAATGATGGACACAGGCCATGCTAAATATCAAAATTTATAAATCTGTATGGTCTAAAATGTAAACCATAATGTAAACCATTGACCATGGTTAGTAGCTATGTTTCACTATTTATATATCAGTTGTAACAAAGGTACCATCCACATATAAAAAGGTATTAATACAGGAAGAGGAAAAGGGGAGGATGTTGTGTATATGGGAGTCCCATATATTCTGTATGTGACTTTACTCTGACCTAAAACTTCCTTGAAAACAAAATGAAAAAAAATTAGACACTGGGGAATAAATGGAAGAAAATGCCACTTTACATACAAAACATCAGATATTACAGTGATAAAAGGCAAAATGTCAAAAAACTTTTAAAATATTTTTCATTATTTTTTAATATCCCAATCTTTTAATTTTATTTTTAGTTTTTAAAAATGTTTATGTATTTTATTTCTTATATTTAAACCTACCATTATTATTTCATTTTCCTATTAATTGTATTTGGCTATTTTAATGGCTTCATTTTTGAAGAAGATTTGGATCACAGAAGGGTTACAAATTGGGCAGAGGAGGATCATTGGTGTGGGGTGTCAGTGATGGAGGATACATGGGAGGAAGTTTACCTGGACATACATATGAGGTATATAAAAATGTTCAGATGTTCATGGGGCAGTATCACAGTGGGTGTAGACTCATATTAACTGACAGAATATTGAATTCCCATCCTGGAGAGCTCTGCCACATTCTCTAATGGAGCAGCAGCAGTCCTCCAAGTGCAGGGGCAGTGACTGGCGAAGGAAGATGATCCATTGATGGGCCCTTGATGTTGTCGACTATGGTTATAAGCCTTTGCTCTTGAAATTGAAACTTAGCCTAGTGTTGTGGGGTGCCTAAGAGTTGCCTCCTGAGAGCCTCCTTGTTGCTCAAATGTAGCCTCTCTCTAAGCCAAACTCAGCATATAAATGTATTACCTTCCCCCCACAGTGGGACATGACTCCTGGGGATGACCCTCCCTGGCACCTAGGGATTACTACCAAGCACCAACTAGCAATACAACTGGAAAAAGACCTCAAATAAAAGGGGGAAAAGGTAAAAACAAGTGAGTTTATATGGCTACTAAGAGACTTCAAAGTGAATCAGGAGGTCATCCCAGAGGTAACGCTTATGCGCTTCTCAGTAGGAGCTCATAGACTGCCAAAGTAGATACTACCCCAAATAGTGGGGCTCCTGAGGGCTCCGGATACACCAAGGTCCTATGGTTCGGCAGATAGCTCTAGAGTTTGGTGCCTTGCCAGTGGGCCCTACTTTGGAGTGTGTGCTTCTGCGAGTGATAGAGTTGGACTCAATTATGGCTTCCCTACACATGGCTCATATGTCCCTTCTATTTAAACCTATACTTGGTGCCGGAGTTTGTAGGTGTACATCTAAGAAACTGGAGTCTTTGGATTGTCCATGTGCCAGCGGGGCCTGGAACCTCAGCAGAGTTGCAACAACTACTCTCCAGTTCATTGGACTAATCTAGGACAAGTAACAAGGAGGTGAGGATTGACAACCACTATACCAAGGAAATGAGAGAGACAACAAGTGCAAGCAAGAGAGTCCCATCCACTGGCTGTATAGGATCGAAGTCTCCTCTCAAGTAGAGGTGGAATGGATATCACCATCCCAGAATCCTCAGGATTGGGGAAAAAACTATGGACTAGAGTGGTCTTACTGGTATTCTACTTTAGACATATTGCAATTCTAGCATTGGAAGAAATTATAACATTGATGAGGAGGCAGTGACCACTGGAGGCTCTCGGGACAGGGAGAGGGAAAAACCGTTGTAATACAGGGGCTTTTCTGGGACTTGGGAATCATCCTGAATGACATTGCAATGACAGATATAGGCCATTTTATATCGTCACATAACATGCAGAACTGTGTGGGAGTGTAGACTACAATGTGAACTATGGTCCATGCTCAGTGGCAAAGCCCCAGGATGTATTTATCAATTGCAATGAATGTGCCACACTAATGAAGGATGTTTTTGTGGGAGGGTGTGGGAGATGTGGGGAGTGGGGCATATTGGAATCCCTATATTTTTTGTGTAACATTTATGTAATCTAAGTATCTTTTTTAAAAAAATTATTTTAAAAAATAAACTATCAAAAATGACAGGTTAGAATTGATTCAGATTAGGTCAGTGATTTCTATGTGAATGATGCAGGAAAAAAAAAAAAAAAAAAAAAAACAAGAAACCTAAAGAACTCGGATTTTTAACTTCTAATTCTTTCATTAAATGCTATTTACTTCCACTGGACCATGTTAAAATGGGTTATGTTTTCCAAAATAATGCTGAGTTGGTGTCAGGGGTGATGAGATTATTCCTCCAGTTAGCCTGATTATTATGGGATTGGAGTTTAAAGATAAATCTATAAAGATATTTACAATATTACATTTATAGACCTTAATAGGAAGATATTTTAGTTCTAATTATTGACATATGGGTATGATCGAAAAATAATTTAATCCTGTTATCTCACTGGTTGCCATATATGTGTTGTTTGACTCAATGAAAAAGACGTAAGGAGGTGGAGGATATAACACAGTAGAGTTACATATATGCTGTATATCTACCCCTTGCCAATACATATTGCCAATATTTATGTGCCCCTTAACTAGACAATTCTTTCATACCAGGGGTATTATATTTTTAACTCTCCTTGTTGATTTATTTCCACATCCTTCAGTTGTAAAAGAACAACAAAGTAATCCCCCAAAGCCTTGGTCCGAATTTTTAAAACTCATGGAAAGAATTTTTTCTTTGAAAAGTCACAGAATTTTCAGCCATGCTAATGCACTCTTGCATGTAAGCAAGGGTTACACCCCAAACAACAAAGAAGTTCCAATGTTTAAACATGTGCTTAATATTTTTTAAAGTTATTATGGCTAGAGCAGTTAGGCTACCATGAAGTAATAAATGGCAGAATGATTTCATTTTGGCCTGTGACATCCAGGATTTTCCTAAGAAACCCAGCTTAATGTTTCCTTATCATTGTCAGAGCTGCCATCATCGGGTAAAAGGACTTGTCAGGAAAAATATTCTACCTCCCTCTTTCAATCCTCTCAATTAGAAATGTCAGAATGCACCCCTTACCTTTTGTTCCCTCCCCAAAAGAAAGATCTTCAGTGAAAGGGCTTAACTTCTGCCATTTGGGTCTCCTATTTATTTATAGCAATAAAAAGAGAAAAAGCAAGCAGCTAGGAGAGGCTGACTCTCTGCTTTGATAGCTTGCTCTTCACTGTTGTCTTCCAGAGTCACCGAGTAATTAACTCTTAATAAGCTAAGTGACATCTTCAGCAATGGTTACAATTTAGAAGAATTACCTGAAGTTGCAATTGTTAAAAACTACTTAATGAGCCATAGAGGTCTCTAAAAATGTTATCTGAATTACTGAATTAGCAGAATCTGTGAGTTAATCATTTCAGTAACCTTTTTTTTTTTTTTTTTTTGGGGGGGGGGTCTCTCTAAGTCCCTTCAAGAAGCTACAATCACATGTAGCCTTAATGCTCATGCCCTCTTCTTTGGTTATCACTCATAAATACCTGCTAGTGCTTAGAAAATAATAGGAGCACGTGAAATAGTGAATTAAATTTTATCCTGACATTGACTTAGTCTTTCAGAGCATTAATTAAATGTATGGGTTTCTCCTTTTAACCTAGTCCCATGGGCATCTAATAAATGTAAATGTCAGTTATTATTATTATAAATTATAATATTAATAATTCCTATACATGCTCTTTATCAGAAAACAGTTTACAATATTAGAAACAACCAGCAGCGTGAACTTTATTTAGTAGTTCAAATGTAAATTTTTTCTACCTAAGATTTTTACCTTAGCATATTCTTTCATGGCTATCCATAATTCTAGAAAGGTTATCAAAATTCTGATTGGCTTTGATCATGTGAACAAGGGTTCTACATTAATTCTAATACATTAAAATTAAATATGTGAATGTTACATTCCTAAAACCAAATACTACAGCTTAGCCTGAAAATTGACATATAAGTAATAGACTTTAGTGCTCATATGTGCCATAAAATTGTTCTTAGGAAATAAGTGGACTTTTAAGTGGCTTATAAACATTTAATAAGTAATAATACAAATTTGAAAAGTATTTTGTATTTAATTGAATTTGAAATGTTTTGTTCTGACTGTTTGGCTTTTACCTGAGTAGGAAAGCAAAGTAAAATGAACAAGAAACTTAATTGGCCTGAACACCAGGGAACTCATAAATATATCATAAGAATATTTATGTAGACACAAGAATAAAAGAATGAGAACATTAGACGTATAATATGTGAAGAAAATATTAACATCAACAAACACTTTTATAAACATTATAAAATCACTGCAAATTAACTATTAAATGATAAAGAAAACCCTGCAAAAATTGTTTTATAAGCAATGCATATAACATAACTGATTGGATTTATAAGACAAATTGTATTAGGTTACCGACCTTCTGTAATTTATTTGTTTCAAAACATCTACATAAAAAGGCTATGTGGAGCAAACTGACATTCTTTGGTCCATCTTTATTAGGCAGATGATGCCTGGTGAATGCAACAACCTAAGCAGATTTCATTTGATTCCGTCAGTTCCTGACCTGTCTGCAGGCTGACATAATTTTCCTTCACAGAAATCAGTCTCCGGTGGTTACCAGTCTTGATCTCATCCAGTGTAGGAAGAGTTCTCTTTGAATTACTGGAGCCATATGTATGCTAAGATGGATAAATCAGCCAAATAGAAAGGCCTAACAGGGCAAAGAAGCAGTAGGGCACCTGTCCTTACATTTCCCTGAAAGATACCTCAAGTGTGACTTTCTGCAAGGTAAGAGGTAATTCTGTCTTACTTTGGCTTAGCTTCTATCACTCACAGTAGAGGTCAGGAATCGTGACACTTTCTGTGCTTGAGAATCAGATTACTGTTAGACTGAGAAGGAACGGAGAGGCATGAGGCTGCTTCTCTTAGGAATCTAGGTCAGAATTCATCCAGTCTCACCACCCAGGCCCTTCAAAGCAATATCTTACATTGTGGAAATGCTTTGAGCAAACCCTGATGGTTGTTCATAAATTATATTACAACCTGAAGGGAGAAAAATTTATTCTGTCCTTTTTTTGACTCTGGCTTTTCATAAGGTAAGTCATAAAATTTAATTGGTGACCTCAGAGTAAGATCATAGTTCTTAAATTCAACTATACCCTTCATAACCTCCAAGTCAATAATAATAACTGAAGATGATGTTAGTGCTTCTAAATCCAATCCAAGTGTCAGCAGCAGTAAATATACAAGAATCAGATCCAAATATATAAAAGCTTTTTTCTTTTTAATATATAAAGCTTTCTGGGTGTCCCTGAAATACCACAAATGTTTGGAATTTGAACTTTATGTAAATAGGAAACATATGCACATTTGTTAATAGACGTGACAATCTGAAGATTGAAGATTGGAAAAGCATATGATAAACGGAGAGGATTGCAGTAATAGAATGATCTTTTTTAGAAAAGCTGTTTCAGACATTAAACGTAAATAAATGAGGAAGTCCATCAACAAAGTAGTAAGCCTTTTAAGTATTTCACCTTTCTTAGGGCAAAAAGAGAGGTAGGAAGGAAGAAAAGATGAAATAGAAAAAGAGACTTAGGGGAAATTAACTTATTGACCCAGAGGTTGTATAAATGTTGCCAAAGCTATGTGTAGTAAAGTATGGGAAACAGAACTGGTGCTTAACAAAGAGTTGTACAATTGTGACTTTCAAGGTCTGGAAGCCTGTGTGAGCAGAACTGAACTTCCCATTTCCCTGAAGGTGTAGGCAAATCACAGAAGGTGACTAAGTGATGGAAATTGGTGGTGAGAAATAGGCAGTACAGAGACATTTTACAATTCCTAGAACCAGCTGGATGCTAATAAATAGGCTTTTATAGTGAATAACTAACTCAAATATTCTTATTATCTTCAAAAGTCAAGGTGATTTGCTAAAATCACCACCATTTCATCCATCTAAGACTATTAGAAATGGGGGAAATCACAGTTTTAAACCTTGATATGGTATTTCACTTTCCAAAACAAATATATTCATAAATATATTTCACAAATATATATACTCTTTTAAAGTATTAGTGTATCAATGCACACTGCTTTTCCAATATTTCTTTCAGAGATAAAACAGTCCAGTCAGATTATTTCCTTAGCACATTGCATCTAATAAATAACATCTCCCTGTTAACATTGCCACTATTCTCCCCATAAGATTGAGAAATCAATTATCTTTGACTGTAGCCTCTTCCTCAAATAACACACTATTGTCAATTCTTTTTTTTTTCAAATTATTTTTCAAAATGCTTTTATCAGCCATTGTCATAATTTGAAACTAAATTGCTATCCATGATAACTAATTAGCCAAATCACTTAACTTTATTTATTAAATGAAGGGATTGAGACCTCTCAATCTAAAATTCCATAATTGCTATTTGCCTCTATATGCATAAAATATTATGGGAGATTCACAAAGAGAGAGAGAGAAGAGAGAGAAGAGAAAGAGAAAGAAAGGTATCTCTTCTTTCCAGGTACCTAATATCAAAAAAGAAGTATGAGTTCTGGGCCAAATGATTGGGGAAGACATAGAGAGGAAATAGCACATGGAGCAGGCCTTGAATAATGAGCAGAATGTTTTAAAAAAATTAGAGGAGAGAGGAGTAAGATTGACTTTATTGCTTTGGTTAACAGTTCTCAAAATTAATATTTTCCCAAAACATCTTCAGGACAATGTCACTAACTTCCAACCTTATGCCACCACTCTCATTGCTTTTAGTATTTGTATATCACTAAACGTGTAGGATGGATATTAAGGGAGTAGTTTTTGATTGGAAAGAGGAATGAATATTCTACTATCTACTCATGGAGGTGTCATAGAAAAGCCACTCCAAAATTCGAAACCATTAGCCTTCAGATTTATTTCTACTAGCAAAATACCTATACCTGCACACATATACAGTGGTACCTTTCTTTGGGAGTTAGAAGAAAAGAGATTGTCTGTTACAGTAAATGTCCCCCTGAAAATTTGCTGAAGCCTTGAACTCTTATTATGATTATGTAGAGTTAATGTCAGAATTCCACTGTAATGAATTAAGCACAAACATAGCACATATGTTTAATTTCCATATATCTTGTTGGAAAAAAGACCCCAAGAATTAAAGGAAGGAAGTTGGATAAGCCAGATAAGTGTAGGAAAAGAAGATCAAAAGAGCTAAGTGCTGGTCAGCAGGTGAAGAACCTCAGTGGCCTCCAATATTCAAACATTGTTGTTTCCCTGCAAGACTAATGATACGATTGCCTCAAGCTATATCAGTTAAAGGACAAGTTTACCAACAAAATTATGATAATTTTATCCTCCATTTAACACGTCTTCATGAAGACAATATGCTGGCTAGAGCTAAGTGAAAAACAGAATAATTTGAAAATTATTTCTCATAGTAAATAAGGACTAGTATTCTAATGATAAATTGGCTTCCTAGTAAGAGAAAAATAAGACTTGATAAAGAATATTTCTTAGCTAGTTTCTGTGCATTATTCACGTAGGGGTCAGTCAGCCTGAGGTATCTATATAGAATACTGCTTGATTGGGTTTTTTAATATTGGTATTATATTAAAAAACAAAATCTGTGTCATAGTTAATATTTAGTGAGTGGTTATTATTAGCGAGGTGCTTCTCCAAGTCCTTTACATTTAATCTTGACAGTAGCTTTATGTAATACATTTAAAAATCAATTCCATTTTACCACAGAGGAGACTGAGGCACAGAAAGGTTCAGTAACTTGTCCAGGGTCACATAGCTGGTAAGCAGAAGAGGCAGAATTCAAAAGCAGACAACCTAGCTTCAGAAGCCACATTTTTAACACTGTGTAAAACTTGTCAGATTGCAATGAAAATGTCTAAATCTATCTTCTGTGCTGAGGAAGCTAAATAATTCACTATAAAACTATGCAACAAATTATAATTATCCAGTAGATTTTGAAATCAAGTTCAGTGTTTTTGTTTGTTTGACTAAGGACCTCGTGATAACTTTAGCAAGTGTGGCTCAGAGATTAGTTTCCTGACTTTTGCGTTTGTGTCCTCCTCTGGGTTTCCAGTTGTCTTAAGGGCTCTTATTAACTAGTCTTAAATGATTTATTAACCCTGAAATAATTACAGTTATCTCTCTGTCTCTATTCTTAGTGCTTTTATGTCTCGCAACTTTTTTTTTTTAAAGTTCTGAATATTACGATGAGGATGATGGTTTTTTTTAAAGACCTTTAGTAAAATCTTTTTTTTCTTGTAGTTGATATTTAAAATGCCTCTGTGCTTTTTTTCATTCTCTCAGAAGTATGCGTCCACTTTAAGGATGCAATCTGATTCTACCATACTCATAACTCAGTTTCCTTCACTCTTCTTTGTCTGCCATCCCTCCTCCCCCTTTCTCTCTCCCTTTCAAAGTCCACAAAATTTTCACTTGGGTCAATCACCCTGTAAAATGGAGTACTTCTGTTGGGCAGTAACCTCGGATTAGGCCAAGCCCTTTAGATGAAGTATTCGTCCTAGTCTAGTATCAGTTATGACACAGTAAATAGAATCACATGAAAAAAAAAAAAGGTACTTAATGCTCAGAAAACACATTATGGCTGCTTAGTTTACAAGAGTTATAGGTGAAAAGCTCTTGAGGTAGTCATGGACCATCTGATACAGCTATTACACATTTCCTGGACAAGCCGTTTAAAGTTAATAACAAGTAGGTTTAAATTTCATTTGTGCAAGCTCATGAAGAAAAAGGAAGGGGAAGAAGATGAGGAGAAAGAGAAGAAGAAGGTGGTTACATTTTACAGATGAAAATAGATATCTGGAAGGAATAAATAACTTTCCTGAGGGTACAGAACTAGTAAGGGGCAGAACCAAGATTTGAACTCAAAGCCTGATGCCTGCCTCATATTAACATGCTGCTGCATCCCAGAATAGATTTCAGGTCCTTTTAAAAGAGGTTCTCCCCACACCCATATCCCCAACCTCATTGGAGGTGCCCCGTGGTTTTTTTGAGGATGTGTAATGATTTATGCAGCTAGTGAAGTACAGGATAAGATGATAATAATTTTCTGATTTTGGTATTACAGTTTTATATTGGAACCAAAGACGATGGAGGTATCTTCATTAAGGAGGAAAAGGGCTGTGGGATGTAAAATCAGATGAGTTACATTTGAGTTTCAACTCAAATATACATTGGATATCAGGTTGTTCACATCATTCAATGACTATGAATATCACTCAGTTTCCTTATATCCATAATAGTAATAATACCTAATTTTCTATTTTAAACTGTTACAAGTGCTTCTCTATATGTTTTTTCAACACTACATGCACATATGCACAAATATAGTATTTTATTTTTAATTAATATTTTAAGCTGCTCTAGACATTTAATAACCTTTTCTCAAATGTCCCAAATTATGTTTCCTTCATTTCCCTCCTTTTTATCCAGAGAAAACATAACGGTGTGTGATCTAGTTTATTCAGAAAGTAGGATAAGAAATGCAAAATGGAGCCCCAGCTGAGTCTTTCCTCTTTCTTATCCCATCTCAAGTGCTTCCCTAATACCTTGTAAAGAGTTCTTCCTATCACAAGTATTCAGAAATAGTGATAATTTCCCTAGAGTGAACGATGTTCCTTACCACCAGGAAGTTTTGATAACTGGGCTTTTCTTCTCTGTGGCACGGCAGGCAACTGAATATGAAGGAACCCCACAGTGGATTAATTTATTAACATGTCTTGGAAAATACACAGATTTTCCAGGTAAAGAATGAATTATGGAAGAAAAGATGGTTACCAAAGAAAAGATAGATGTGGATTCCAGTGTGATGTGATCTAAGAGTAGTGTCAAACAAATTAAATTAGTCTCATCTTAAAACTTTTCCCCATTGCCTGGTAAAAATTATTTGCAATCACCAAACCCGCAAAGTCTTACTGAAAGACAGATGTAAAAGTTGCAACATAAATGAAAACATTCCCATTTTAAGCCTTGAAAAAATAAAATAATTTAATTAGAGTTGTTTTAATGATTGAAATATTTTAATATTAATCACCCTCCTATTGCTACTACACATAATGCAATCAGCAGAGTCAATATGTGTATACTCTTATGATGATAAAGAACAAGACCTAGAATTCAATTAAAGGTATTTCACTCTACTCAAAGTATCTCCCTTGTTCCCTAATTAATTAGGAAGAAAAATAAAGAAATCTTGAAATCTTTTCAGAGAACTATAGAACATGAAGAATATCCAGAGGTTACATGGTGACCTCTATACTGTTGCAAAGGTAAGAGTGAAGAACAAGGATAAAGCAATGTCCTTGTCAAAGACTTCACACTCACAAAATAATACTATGTGTACCTACTTGTAGCTTCTGAACTGACCCCTCTCCACTAACTCCTTTTCTTTAGTTTATTAAAAAAAAAGTCCTTCATCTTTATTCTGCCCTCCTCCCAGGAGCTTTTTCTCCTCCCTTCAGCTAAGCTTTTAGAAAAGGCTCCTGCATTTCTTTCTTTCACTCCCTCACCTGCCATCCACTATTCAGTCAACTGCATTCCAGCATTGACCACATGTTCCGACCTCTTTGAGTCCCTCCCAGCAAAGGTCACCAAAGTTCCACTAAATGTGAGACCTAATGCACATTTTTCAGTCCATCTTTTCTTCACCTTTCTGAGGCTTGTGGAACAACTCTATATTCCAGAAACTCTCTTATTTCTTTCTCTTACGGAAATGTTCTTTTATGATTCTTGTAATTCCTTACTGATAATTCCTTCTAAATCTTGGTAGAGTTTTTTCCATTTTCGTTAGACTTTCAAAGAACCAGTTTTTTGTTTATGTGTTTATTTGCTTATCTATTGTGTTTTCCTCCCTTCTGTATTTTTTTTTTTACATTTATTTTCCATTTTTATAACGTTTTGAGTTGGTTTCTTAACTCATTAATCTCATCTTTCTTTTTTTCTAGTACTTATATGATGTCAATATAATTATTCCACTAAATACTACTTGAGCTGTCGCTCTTTAATTTTATATATAGAATTTAAAATTTAATTCCATTCTAAATATTCTACTCTTCTCACTTTGATGTTTTAAAATTTTCAAATGCAGTTATTTGAAGTGCTATATTGTCTATTTTTATAAAATATATTTTATATTGGAGAATGAAATGATATGCTTTACACATTTTAAAGATTACTCTGGCTATTGTGGCGATAGTGGTTAGAATATGGCCAGAGCAGAGGTTAGTTGACAAATTGGAGGTTATAGCAGTAATTTGCTTGAGTGGCAATGGTGGTTTTTATAAGGATAATAATAATAATAATGAAGGTAGAAGAGAAGTGGACAGACTCAAAGTATACATTGAAGGTACAATGGACCAGGTAAGCCGTAGCATCATGAAAAATATTAAGAAAACAAGTGAAGGAAGTGTGAGCATGGACAAGGATGAAATAGCTACTCCCTGACTTCCATGTGAATGTCCCTCCTAATTAAATAATGACAATAACTGGTTTAGGGCCTGTGCTTTCAGTTACTTGAGTCCTTACCGCATTTATAATTTCTACTTTCAACACACACAAATATATTTTTATTAACTTGGAAAACACTTTAATGATGTCAACACAAAATATAACATTCTTTATTTGGAAGAGTCACTGAGTGGGGTAACTATGAACTGTGAAGGACTATGATAAGGAAAATTTGCTATCCACAAAAATAGTAAGTTTTATCTATGAAAAGGCTTATTATAAATCCTTTTTCATATTATTCACTGTTTTTGGTAAACCAATAAGATTTTTTTACCTCATTTCCTCTACATATGGCTGCACTTAGTTTCTAATAGGTACCAAGAATAAAACTTTGTGTGAGTGGTGGGGAGGAAGGGAAATTGTGGTGGGGGAAGGTGCTTTGAATAAATACAGATTCTTTTTGTTGGCACATTATGATTGTTTTCACAGTCAAGAATCAATGAATAGTCTGGATTAAATACATTTTAGATTTGTTGTCTAGAGGAACAACTAAAGATACGTTTTCAAAGACTACAGATAAAACAAAGACAGCTGAAATGAGGGTAAAATGCAGACAGGACACTTCACCACTCTGTCCTATAGCTTCCTTTCATAATCCAAGAACATTTCATTAGTTCAAATGTGTCTGAATGGAAGAGAACAAAAATTGCTAGCGGGTGAAAGAGGTGGGAGGAAACAATTCCAGAGATGGCAATTGCAGCTGTAGCTCTCCAAGGGCAACAAGTGTTATGGAAATACACACAAGCACAATCAAGTCTATGTACAGCAGGAACTTGGTCTTTGGTGCAAAAAAGACCAAACTTTTCACAGTCGGTTTAATTTGCCCGTATTAAAAAACGGAATAGTGACCAAAAGGCGGGGGGGGGGGAAAAAACCATTGCTCTAGATTAAGTATGTTTATTCAACCATGTACCCCCACCCTCTCCCCCAAATATGATTAGCCCTAAGAATAGCTGCAATTTTAAATTATTATTGAAAGAAACATTTTACACAAAAAGAATTCATTCTTAAACCTGGGTCAAGGCCTAGTCTAATTTATAATGTAGACTTCTAATGGATTTACCTGTGAAACTTGCTCAATAACTTCAAGGCAACTATTCTGTCCAACATTTTTCTTTTAAAAATTGTATACCATTCCTTTAAAATATCCCTTGGACATCCATCCCTTTCCTCCCTGGAGTAGAGTACAGATTAATTAACATGACTTGACCACCTCTTTCCTATCTAATGAAATTTTTCATAGAAAGACAATAGTTAAATACAAATTCAAAAGAGGAAATTGAAAGTATGTGCAATAATCTTTGACATGTAAGGGTTCTTTTTATTTCTTTATCAACGAGGATTATAAAAATGCAATATTGGCAATGTAGCACTGTCAAGTCAACCTCCATTAAGCCTTTTATAGTTACTTAAAATATAATAAATTTTCATCTAGCAAAGTCAATATATTGACATTCTTTGTTGTTTCAGTTGTCTTCTAACTATGGAGTGTGTGGGACCCTCAACAGGTAGCTACAGATTTCTTTTTCTTAGAAAGTAATAAGAATTTCTAATATTATCATTGAAACATTAAAATTATAGATTTTTTTCATTTTATTTCCTCCCATTTCTCTTTTCACCTTTGATCCTAATGCTAAATGATATTTCTTAATTTCACAAGCATCTTATTATGTTAAAAAAAACACATTTCATATTGTTGAACACTTTTATCATCTAGGTTTGCAATTATGCTTGCCCTGACTTTGAAACTTTATTGCAGATTAAAAACAGATTAAAAGGCACACACACACACATCCACAGCCACACACACAACCTTGAACTTGCTTAGGAAAGAAATCCATCAAAATAAATAATTCATGTTGAGATGGACTGAAATCTAGTCTTTTAGAAGGTGCCAACAGATGGTTTACATTTATAGAATGCACACTTGCTGACTTCCAAACAGAAATTAAAATTCATAAAGTATATCATTAGTACTCCTTATAAGCAGCATTATGTTTATGATATGAATTTGGATTTTCCCAGGTGAACAGTTTTCCATCATAATTTTACCAAGAAAAAAAAGTGAAACAAATTACTTTCCAGCTACTATTTTGTGTGAGGAAGTTTAAAATTAAACCCTGCTTGTGATCTTCCTGTAGCACAAGCCAATAGGCTTGGCAGCAGATGAGACTGTTGTTTTCATTATAGTCATCATTTTTAGGAAATATTAGACATTTTAATCATTAAAACAATAGTCATTACTACAACTAATAAAATAAGGCAGCCTCTCTAGCCTTCATTTTCTATTACATCAGGTAAGTTAGGAACTTTCAAACACTATAATTAAGACTGAGACTTCAGTTTATTAAAGGTCAGACAACTAGGCATTTTTGGTTAATTTTAGTAACTATTTGACCTAAGTGTGGCCACTTAATACCATGGAATTACAGAATCATTTCATTTTTAGTGATCCTTGCTACTAACCAAAATGTTAACTTTTAACTTGGGTAAGATAATGATTAAAACTTGTTTTACTCTCGTAAAAAGAGATGATTTATTACTCATTAATTAAGATTTTGTCTAGATAATACAAAGTAAAATGAAAGATTGCCATTTATACATTTAATACCATAAGAAAGTGAAGAAAACCATTGCCAAAAAAAATTAAAAGCCAGACACTTTACTCAGTAAGTTTACCTAGTGGCTTATTTGATCAAGGTAACTAAATAAAAGATGAAGCCTCTTCAAAATAGCTGTATTTACATGTGTAGAATAAAAGAAAATTAAGGAAAGGAACTGTGCATTTATTGGATGTTTTAACCATATTTTAACTGGTTTATATCATGCAAGCAATTACTTTCATTCTCATTTTCAACATGGTGGATTCCCCAATGCCAAAGTGATTTGAACAAATATTACAGTGACAAAAATGTCACTTAAGTGAAAAAAATCAGCCATAGTACAAATATTTTGGTATCATCTACCTCTGTAAACTTGAGATATCATATATCCTATGGTGAAGGATGAGGGACAGAAATGTTGGACACATCTATTCAATGAAAACATCTAGAGTTGAGTTGATATTTTTGCCTATTCAGCAATTGACTTGATATGCTTAATTAGGGCAAAATAGACAATATATTTAGACTCAATGGATCCATAATCAATTCAATATATGGCTTCTACATGACCAAATATAAACTCTTTCTTCCTTAAAATGGGTACAGGAAAAAAATTGAAATATGTTTTCTATAGCTATACTATATTTTTAGAAAAAAATATAGAGTATAATTTTTTATGTTTAAGAAGATAAAGAAGAGTGGCTGGATGTGGCTCAAATGGTTGGGCCTCCGTCTCCCAAATGGAAGGACCTGGGTTCGATACCCGGGACTTCCCAGTAAAGTGAGAAAAAAAAAAAAAAAAAAAAGATAGATCTTGGGAAGTGGCTGTGGCTCAATTGGTTGGGTTCCTGTTTACCATATGGGAGGCCCTGGGTTCGATTCCTGGGGCCTCCTGAGAACCTGGGGCCTCCTGGTGATGGCAAACCGGCCACGGCCTGCGTGGCGTGGTGAGCTGACGGCCCGCTGGCGCAGCAAGATGACGCAACAAAGAGAGATAAACAGACACAGAAAAACACAAGCAACAAGGGGGGGATAAATAAATTAAAAAAAAAAAAAAAAGAAAAGAGATACAATGGCCTGGTGATGCTTCTGAGTTTTATAAACCAGAATTCAATATTCCTATCCATAAAGTGTTATTCTTTTTCCAATAAACACTGTATTCCAAAAATCTCGTATTCTACATACTTTCTTGAAAAGCGATTGGCAATAGATCCCCTTAAGAACACAAAGTAGAAATAAATTCTTCCATCCAATTAAACAATTTAAGAATAAACTGTGAAAATAAAATTATACTCAGTGAAATGTGTTTTATACACTTCAGAAGGTTTTGAAAGAATCTTGTGTCATGTGGTGAATGATTAACAGCATAGATATCCTCCTTGGACTTAGGTCAGGAGACGATATAAGTGATGGCTGAGTGGGCCATCTGGAACTAGCCCAGATCATCATCATACATCAGCTGAATTTTTAGTCTAGTAAAGGAAATCCAAAAATCCAAAGACATTGAGTAGAAAGAGTTTAGCATTCTTGGACTAGCTCAATTACCTTGTAGCATTGATGGACCCAAGATGTACTTACAGCCTGTCAGAGTCAGGGGACTGCCACAAGGCTATTGCAAAGGTCAGTCCAAGAAGATTAAGGTAGAATGCCCAGATAGGGAGTGGATGTGAGGTGGTATACTCAGACCAAACCAGCTCTGACCAATCACCACATTGCCATGGAAATAAACTACAGCTCACAACACCAACTGGGCAAGCAGCAATACACTAGAGAAGGTATTTGCCTTGGGAACCTAGGGAGCCAGAGGGCATTTGATCCAGCAAGTCAGATTTTCCCTTCCCACCATGAGATGGCATAACCATTACCTTCTCATAACACTTCCAGGTGATATCTTGGAAGGAATCTGAGGAGGGAGACAGATGGCTAAGAACTCAAAGAAGCTGCACATTTTCTCCTAAAGACTGCACATTGTGTAAAGGGATTCATTAAGTATCAGAACAAGCAAGTTTTAAATTAGATAGGACCATTTTTTTTAATTTTTAGGAGGTACTGGGGATTGAACCCATGGGACGTAGGTGCTCAACCACTGAGCTACACCTGCTCCCCAAGATAGGACTATGTTTTCTATTGTTTTGTGTTTTACCTCAAACTCAGCAGATGAAGGATAATTTTACTAGATAATTATTGATAAAATAAACTACACATTTCTTACACATTGAGTAAAGTGAGTGAATCTGCAACAGTATTATTATGGTAGTAGTATTATTATGATTATCATCACCACCATAAGTTCTATCATTTTATAGTCACTTTCCAGAGTAATATTTCTAATACACTGTAGTTAGATCCCTCTTCAAAATATTTTGACAGATAGATGACATCAGGATGGACCTTCACCTTCTCCTACCTGTTTCTCTATCTAATATATACTGCCATTTCCTCCAAACCCACAGTTCATTTTCCAGCCATAATTACAAATTGCTGTTCCTGAAGCTTCCATTTTCTCTCTTGCCTACAGAACTTTGTACGTGCTCACTTACCTCTTGCATTCTATTCCTGGAAAAATCTTACTTATGTACTTAGAATCAGCTCAGGCATCACCTCCTCTAGAAAATCTTCCTGACCTATGGTGGCCACTATTAGAAGCTCAACACTCCTTCCTACTCACAAGGATTCCTTAGTTAAGAAGGGATCACTTTTGAAATTATTATGGGTTCATAGAACTAAAGACAAGATCTGCTGAATTTGGAAAGCCTAGTCTCCTGGGGATTCCTCCTTGAGCTTCCACTTATACCTCTGGCAACAATCCTTAAAGACAAAGGAAAACACTTGCTTCTAAAACCTCAATAGCCTGATTGTAAGACATCTGGGGATGCTTCTTTTGCTGTATTTTCCAGGAAGGGACCCTGAAATGTTATTGATAAGCTCTGATCATAATTAAGTGTCTCAACTAGAGGCAATAGACCCAACTTTTGTGATTGGTTAAGAACATCAATGAACAGGGCATAAATCTTAAGAAAACCAAGCAGCTTCTGTTTTTCACTTTTGGAATGCTGGGTCAACATGCAAAAAGGCTGGAGGTTCTTCTAGAGTGACCACTGAGAGAGATCATGAGGAGAGGGAGAGTTCATGAGATTACATGGAAAGAAAGACAGATCAAGCCATTCAAGTATTCCAGTATAAGTGCAATCCATGTGAATGAGCCATCTTGGACATTTCAGCCCACTTGACTACACAGATGATCATAGCCTCAGACAACATCACGTGGAGCAGAAGAGATGCCAAGTTGAGCCCAGTCAATGCACAGAATCATGAGAGATAATAAATGTTCATTGCTGTTTTAAGCAATCAATCATTGCACCAAGGGCTTGGTGCAATGATCCATCCTCCTTCACCAGGCACTGCTCCTGTACTTGGGGGATTCTTGTTGTACCATTAGAGAATGTAACAGATCTCCCCAGGATGGGAATTCGACATTCTTTCGATTATTGTGTGGATCTTCGCCCACTGTAGCAATGTCCCATGAACACTTGAACACATTCATATGCCTTAGAGGCTTGCCCCAGATAAACCCCCTCCTATGCATCCCCCCATCACCGACATCCCGCACCGATGTTCTCCCTGTCAAAGTTGTGACCCTTCTGTGATCCAAAACCCCCTCTCAATTAGAGGTAGAGTGGTCATCACCATCACCAAATCCTCAAGATTGGGAAATGAACAATGGACTAAAGTAGACTTACTATTATTCCACTATAAACTTATTGTTATTCTTGCAATGGAAGTACTTTTATCATTGATGTGGAGGCACTGGCCAACAGTGGTTCTGATGGGAGGGAGAGGGAAAAATAGGTGTAATATGGGGGCATTTTCAGGACATTGGAATTGACCTGCATGACGTTGCAATGATGGATACAGGTTACAAGTTATATTTTGTCATAACTTACAAAATTGTGCAAGATGTTGTAAAATATAGTGTAAATTATAATCCATGGTTAGTGGCAATGCTTCAATATGTGCTCATCAATTTTAACAAATATACCACACTAATGAAGGATGTTGTTAATGTGGGAAAGTGTGGGAGGGGTAGGGAATGGGGCATATGGGAATCCCCTATATATTTTATGTAACATTTATGTAATCTGAAGTTTCTTTAAAATTAATAAGTAAATAGTAGCTATTCTAGTGGATGTGAAATGGTATCTCACTGTGGTTTTAACTTCCATTTCCCTAAAAGCTAGTGATGTTGAGCATATTTCCTTGTGCTTTTCAGTCATTTATATGTTCTCTTTGGAGAAAAGTCTATTCAAGTTTTTTGCCCATTTTTAAAATGGGTTGTTTAACTTTTTATTTGTATATTCTGAATATTAAACCCTCATTGGATATGTGGTTTCAAAATATTTTCTTCCGTTGAGTTAGTTATCTTTTTACTTTTTAGTTAAAGAATCATGATGCACAAAAGTTTTCGATTTTGATGAGGTCCCATTTATCTATTTTTTTCCCTTTTGTTGCTTGTGCCATGGGTGTAAAATCTTGCCTAACCCAAGATTCTGAAGATGCTCCCCTACATTTTCATCCAGGAATTTTATAATCCTGGTTCTCATATTTAGGTCTTTGATCCATTTTGAGTTAATTTTTATATATGGTATGAGAAAGGGGTCATGTTTCATTCTTTTTCATATGGATATCCAGCTCTCCCAGAAAAAATTTTTGAAGAGACTATTCTTTCCCAATAGGGTGGACTTGGCAGCCTTCTGAAAAATCAATAGTGGGAGCAGATGTGGTCAAGCTGTTGAGTGCCCGCTTCCCACATGGGAGGTCCCAGGTTTGATTCCTGGTGCCTCATAAAAACAAACAAAACAAACAACAAGCAAAACAAACAAAAAAACCAACTCAGAGGAGCCGATGTGGCTCAGTGGTTGAGCACTGGTTTCCCACATACGAAGTTCCAGGTTCAATCCCAGACTGGTACCTCAAAAAAAAACAAAAAAAAAAAAACAAAAAAAATACACATATATGCATATATATTTATATATCATTTTGCAAATGTTTGTATGTATTGTGAGAATTTTGATTTTTACCCATAATAAAAAAAATAATAAAAAACAAACAAACAAACAAACAAACAAAAAAACTAATTGTCCACAGATACCTACACACACTTTTCACATGGGAACTTCTATTGCAGTTTGCCTACCCTGGCCCCACCATTGTTGGGTATATGTGGGGAAAATAACTGTTTTTTTTTCAGATCATATCAATAAGATCCAGAAGAACTGCATCTAAGGATCTTCATCCACACTAAATCAGGTACTTAGATGATAAGATTCTGACTTGGAGCCTGATGTCTTATTGCAATGAAATGTTGGGAGATTCAGGAGTGAGAGTTTTGTAGGTGGTAAGATTATATGAAATTCATGGCCAGAGGATAGATTGTAGTGAATTAGAGATGGATGGAATTTCTTTTTCACTCCTTCTATAAGGAAGTGGAATTCATTTCTTTCTCCTTTTGAATCTGGCTAGATATGTCATCGCTTTGACCAAAAAAATGTGACAGAAGCTCCAGTTCAACAATCAAAGATGGATCTCATCTACTACAAATGTGAGGCCAAGTTTAAAGAATCTATAACTTTGAGAAACTTCTGAGTGATATGCAGTCAACAGCAATAAGATAGTGTTTCAGAAATGGCAATACCTGGTTAAATGGTTTAAGAGCCTTCCGAAGTTGGGGAACTACAGGGAAGAGCAGGAAATACAAGTGGAGGAAATGTATGGTATGGGTTTTGCTTGAAGTATTTTCAAATATAAATGTAGGTTACTCGGCTCACAAGAGAAAGATGAGGCTGTGTCTTAGAGAGTCTGCATTTGTATCAGCACAGTAGTACCAGGAATTTAGGAGTCTAAAGGGAGTATAGAGATTGTAAATGTGGAAGATGAAGATATGAGGGCAGAAGGTGATCCCTGGAAAGACCTGGTGATTGAAAGTGCAACCACTGCAAATTTCTAAATTTTGCAAGAGGACGGGAGAGTTTGAGATGCTGCTTTTGAAGGTAAAGACGATTTGAAATAATGAGGACTCCACCCACTAAAAAGAAATGTGTTAGGAAATAAATATTTTTATTAATAAAAATAGATGCATTTTATAGGTACTTGAGTACCACTGTGCAATGATGTCAATCACTTGATAATGAGGCTCTATTTGATGATGTACTATTATTTTTTAAGGGTGAATCACCATATTTTGTGAGCCTGGATGGACACAGAGTGGAAAAAAAATAAGGTATTATGTTTTGATCTTCAATATTATAAAATTTGGGGGTAAAATTAGCTAATGATCCATTTCAAAGGCTTCTGGGTAGCATCAACAAGGCATTGACAAAAGTCTTGCTGGATGGAATTGTTGGTTTCATTAGTCCCAAGTGTATGCATAATAGTGAAAAATAAATCAGGGAAACTGTCTCTAATGCAGACAAGTGATACTCCATTGACCTTTTACTGCCAGGGACAGACTGCCATTTTCCCTGTTATTCTGCTTGACTCTTATTTTCTAGGATTGGCATCCTAGAGATTAGAGTACTTGACTAAAAAGGGTCTTTTGCTACTCACTAGTAATTGATGGGAATTGAAATGACACTTTCTGAGTAGGGAATAGGCAAAACCTGTTTAGCTCTCACTTAGGAAATGGAGTCAACTATAATGTCCAGCCTGCCTGCTTGCTTTTGCTGATGGTAATGTATCCCTTTGCTCTGCTCTGTCCTGTGTGCTTACATTATTATGAGATGCCTCCCAGCATGGAGTTGGGGTTTAAGAGAAAGATTCAAAATATTTTTGTCCTCTGGTCTAATGCCAATATAACATATCTTATCTCCTCTCTTTCTTGTATCATACTCCATCTGTATAAGGTAGCCCGACTATGTGTCCCCATTGTTCATAGAGTAACTTGTACTTATTTCTTCCATAACACTTGCCACAAAGAATAGTAGTCAACAGATTATTTTTGTCTTTCCCATTAGTGAGATCTTGGTGCCTAGAATGCCAGTTCCTGAAAAGTTCCCATTAAACATATGGTAAATATATAAATGAAACGTGTTAAATGCACAAATGAATGAGTATGAACTCTCTTCACAGTATTTGGTGTCACCAGGACTCAACCCACAGAAATCACTACATAGTCTTTCTCTTAGTTCTGTGCACTAATCATTTGATTCTGCTTAATTACTTTGAGTAGAATTTCCCATTTTGAAAAACATCTCTATGATTTCTCTCAGATTTATCTCTTCTAAAATATTACCTGTATTTTTAAAAATATTTTTAAAAAAGTCATGTTTATTTTTTTAAAATAAATAATTTAAAAATCATGTTTATTTTTTTAAAAAGTCTCCATCTCCTTGTTCTTTTTTTTTTTTTTTTTTTTTTCTAGTCTATTAAAAGATTGGTGGAGAGCACAGAGATAATACCTCATCTTTTCTGCCAAGGTGTTAGTCTAGAAAATTTTAATTACTCTCACCTGTCTGACTATACTAGCTTATTCAGCACAAGATGGTAAGAAGAGGGTTTATTTGAGAACTGAAGTCTTTCTGGAAGGGAAATATTTCCTTTCCATTTGAAAAAATTCTCTTGGCTTCCTTGGAATGACCTAGTCAGATCTCCATCCCCCCCACAAATTTATATAATAGTGTCTTCAATCCATTTTTTCCAAGCCTGCTGTCATTCCAAACTCAAATCCGATCATGCCACTTTAATATTTGAAAATCCTCAAAGATACTTCAATGAGCATTGGATAAAACTTTATACAGGGGGCTTCTTGATCTGGCTTCTGCTTGCCACTCTTGTCCTAGAGATTAGCATCTATTTACAGCTTCAGGAACTATTCTCTATGTAAGGAATGTTTCCACTTCTCTTGCCATCTTTTTTTTTTTTTTTTTTTTTTTTTTTTGATAAACTTCTCCTTATTTATTTAGTTTTTACAGCCAAACACTCCCCTTTCCCCATTTCTCTTTGTTGACCATAACTTCTCATCTGCTTTCTGTCTCTGTGAATTTACTATTTCTAGGCATCTCTTATAAGTAATATACAATATTTGTGCTGATGTGTCTTACTCATTTCACTGAGTATAATATTTTCAAGGTTCTTCCATGTTGCAGCATGCCTTATAACTTCATTCTTTTTTTTTTTTTTTTTTTTGTTTTTTTTTTT